>CAOKZL010003985.1:0-56511 GCA_948472985.1 Iguana delicatissima
GGCTTGAAACATCACTTTTTGTGAATGGCTGACCATGTGTTGCTTCTCGATAGGCCATGTGCAAACTTTTGATCTGATATCTGCAGCATTAACTTCTGTTTGCTACAGTCGCCATTGCAATATTTCATCAACAATCCAGGGATGTCAGAAACATGCAGAGCCCTTGGCACAAACTATGTATCTCTGGTTGGTTGGCTAAAATAATTCTAATACTGATACTAATAACTTAAAGCAAGACAGTTTTGCGAAGTCTAAAAACCACATACTTTCTCATTAGCTACACCACCATTTGTGAAGCCCTCTGGGGCAGTGGGGTCATATTCTAACAGCTCCCATTTCCTATGCTCCCCTTCCCTTCATAAAAGAGTGGCAATCCAAAAGAGAAGTAATTCTTGATCACTTTGGGGTGTAATTTATGATGATTTGCAGGCACCCTGCCCACTGCATGAGAGAAAGTTCATCATAGTTCCCTACCTTTGTGCTAAGGGAACACCAGCTCTGGGAATAAATATTCAGAGAGAATTAGTAGATTCCAGTCTGATCTGTGCTTCCCACACCTGAATCAGAGATGATGCAGTTGGGGCGGGGTGTGGGGTGGGGAGATTTCTTCACTTTCAACATCTTGGAACCAAGGACCAACTTGATTACAATTTGTGATCAGAAGTATGTATGGCCTAAATCTTGTTTTCAGTCCCACTTTTCTGCTGAACGCCAACATTAGAATCATAGCATTGGAAGAGACCACAATGGCCATTGAGTCCAACCCCTTTATGCCACGCAGGAACACACACTCAAAGCACCCCTAGCAAATGGCCATCCAGTCTTTGCTTAAAAAACCTCCAAAGAAGGAGACTCCATCATAATCCGAGGCAGCAGCATATTCCACTGTGAAACAGCTCTTACAATCAGGAAGTTCTTTGTGATGTTCAGGTGAAATCTCTTTTCCTGTAGTTTAAATCCATTGCTCCATTTCCTGGTCTCTGGAACAGCAGAAAAGAAGCTTGCTCCATCATCAACATGACATCCTTTCAGATATTTGAACATGGCTATTATAAAATCTCTTAACCCTCTCTTCTCCAGACTAGTTTCCTAAGCTCTTCCTCACAGGACATGGTTTCCAGACCTTTCACCATTTTGGTCATCCTCCTGTGAACACATTCTAGCTTGTCAACATCCGTCATGCATTGTAGTGCCCAGAACTGGACATAGTATTCTAGATGAGGTCTAACCAAAGCAAAATAGAGTACTACTACTTCCCTTGATTTCAACATTATACTTCTATTCATGCAGTCTAGAATCACATTGGCTTTTTTAACTGCTGCATCACACTGTTGACTCATGTTCAGCTTGTGGTCCACTAAGACTCCAACGTACCTTTAACATGCACTGTTTTCAAGCCAGTTATCATTCTCCTATGTTTGTGCATTTCATTCATAATTCCTTCTAAGTATTGTACCCTACAATCTTCCAAAGTGATTGGATGTCCTTCACCATTTCACAGAGGAAAACTGGAACAGATGTGGCCAAGCAACACTAAAATGTGACCAAGATGGCAAAAGTTCTTAATGAGGAGGAACACATGAGCTAGGAGAACCTCAAATAGTTTTGCCTTTTCCTGAGCCTACTGGGAAGGGCAAGATTCTGCCTCCTCCTCTCCTGTCTTAGGCCATTTCCACACAAGAGTGTTATAGCACTATGATTCCACTTTCCACATCCTATGGAATCCTGGGGTTTGCAATTTTGGAAACTGCAAAACCCAGGATTCCATAGGATGTGGAAAGTGGAATCATAGCACTACAACACTCTAGTGCAGAAATGGCCTTAGTTAATCGAGTGCAAACTACATTTGCACTTTGAACTCAGTTTGCAGTAGTTGAGATAAGCTTGGGAGGGAGGTGGGGAATGAGCAATGGAAAGAGAAACTGGGACATTTTATAAGCAGCTGAAAAAGTAGGAGAATAGAGGATTAATTGAGATGGTCCTAGGCCAAACAGGACAGTTGGAGAATATGTCCTCGTTAACTTTTCCATTGTGCAATGAGTAATGCACAGCGGCTGTTTCTGCAGTCAGCGTGAATCAAGCGTACACTGATGAATAATCACATAGCATCCAAGAATACCCAATTGGATGTAAAATGATTATTGACAAGCTGGAATGTGTCCAGAGGAAGCCAACGAAAATGCTAAACAGCCTGGAAGCTGAGGAGTGGCTGAGTATGTTTAGCCTAGAGAAGAGAAGGTTAAGAGGTGACATATTATTCCTGCTGTTGTTCTTGTTGTTGCTTGCCTTCAAGAAATTTCCAAATTATGGCAAACCCTTTCATGGGGTTTTCTTGGGCTGAGAGCATGTGATTTACCCAAGGTCACCCAGTGGGTTTCCATGGCTGAGTGGGGAACCAAATCTTGTTCTCCAGGGCTGTAATCCAACACTCAAATCACTACACCATTTTGGGTCATGGATGGAATGTTAGCCATGATTAAATATTTGAGGGGATGTCATGTGGAAGATAGAGCAAGCTTGATTTTTCTAGCTAAGACAATGGCCTTTTCTGCACTGGGCGAAGGAATCGCCCCGTGCCAGTACTCACGGGACCTGTGTGCTCCATGCGAGGGTCCACACTGGTCTGGAGCAGTCCGTGGCCGCTGCTGCGCTCTGCTCGGGGGACGAAAATGGTGGCTTCTGGTTGGTCGAGGTTCTCCACCAACCGGTGAAGCTCGCCAGCCTAAAGCCCACCCCCAGCAGATCTGCAAGCTTGCACTGCAGCGAGCCTGAAAATCTGCACCAGACCATGGCCATGGAGTGGCGCGCTCCATGCTTTTGAAAGACCTGTTTTAAGCAGTCTTTCAAAAGCACTCTGAACGACCACTTTGGGTCATTCCGGAGCAGGCTGAGGTGTTACTGCAGCTTCTAGGCCGCCTTGGCGATAGCATAAAGATATCCTTTTGATATCAATAATGTGGTTTTCTTCCACCACCCCTGTCCATGTATTTGTGAGGCCCCCGGACAAGCAAGAAACTAGGCTCGGCGGCTGATTGCTGCAATATTCCTAAACAATACAGGCAAGCCAGAAATAGCCAGATTGCTGCTTCAGGAGACCTCCCGGCAAACACCCTATTATGAATGCGCGCCACCTACAAAGGACTCCCTGCCCAGAGCAGGTAACTTGACTAGCTGAACCATCAACTGTCCAGCATCATGTATTTGCATACTGGCTTCTCCTCTGTCAATTCAGACCTAACTCAATCATGTTAAATTTTGACCTTTCCGAGGCTTTGTCACGCACCCAAAATCCATTGTTCTCACCAAGTACGGCATAGCCTGCAGTCACATCTCTCCCTATAAAACCCCCTGAATCTGAGACCCTCCTCGGATTGCTCCTGAGTTCCAGACCGCCTTGCTGCCGCTTTGCTTGGCGAGCCTCCTCTCAGCTCCACATGCTGAGCCACATCAAACCCCAGCATCACTCTCTGTTCTTCCGAGCTTCAGGACAGGTTTTGTATCACCCAAACCAACTATCCCTCTGAAAAATCCCTCTATCCCGCTCCCACCTTTATTTTCTATAGTTATCTGAGTGAGTTGCATACATTGTTTGTCTGTATGTTAATAAAGATCTCATTTATCCTTTCACAACGGTCTGCTTCTTGACTTGGCCTGATCCCATAAACACTGGGTTGCAAGATCCTGCTAAGTTACCCTGCCTTTCGTAACGCTAAAGCAGTGCTCTGAGCTAATTTTCCCCACCTATAGTTGAACACATTTCGGTGTCCCTCACGGGACCCCCAGTAAACAGGGTAACAGAGGTCCAGAACTACACAAAGTAGTCTGGACCCAATCCACTCTCAGGTGTAGACATCCTCTCTGGAGGACTCTCTGCACTGTTTTAAAAGTGCAGAAAAGGCCTAAGACTAAGGCCATTTCCGCACTAGACTATTATAGCGCTATTATTCCACTTGCAACATCCTATGGAATCCTGGGGTTTGCAGTTTCAGGAGGGGACTGCTGGCCCTTCCCGAAGCTGCAAACCCCAGGATTCCATGGGATGTTGAAAGTAGAATCAAAGCGCTATAACAGTCTCATGCAGAAATGGCCTAAGACATAAAGCAACAGATTCAAGCTACAGAAAAAAGGGATTTTACCTAAAGATTAAGAGAAACTTACTGATGGTAAGAGCAGTGTGACGGTGGAAGACTGTGTCTCAAGGGAATGTAGTGGAGTCTCCTTCTTTGGAGGTTTTTAAACAGAAACTGGGTGGCTATCTGTCAAAGGGAGTGCTTTGATGGTGACTTCCTGCATGACAGAATTTGGTTGGACCGGAAGGCCCTTGGGGTCTCTTCAGACTCAGTGATTCTACGAATCTGTGGTTAGACTTGTTGAATCCTGTTTACACAATGGTAAAGTGAATAATTAGTTATGAAATAGGCCCAAAAAGGAAGGAGGCTTATAATGGATATGACACCAACAAGTTTCTGGCCATACTGATTTCAGACCAAGGACCTATACCCACATAGAATTGGGACAAAATGGCCTTGGCAGGACTAAAAATGAGAACCTTGATGGGATTGGGTTTGACATATCTATCTGGGTTTAATTTGGTGGACCTTCTGTTGGATTCAGCCAGACTTTTATTATCTTCCTAAGTCCAGATGCAAATTGAAGGGGAAAAATCCATCCTTCAGTGTGCCAGAAGTGAACGAGGCAGTCAAGGTTTCTGCATAGCCAGCTTGGCTTCCTCCCCAACTGAGGTACAGGGAAGCCGAGAAGTGCCCATTGCACTATATGAATATGCAAATTGTCATTACGAGAGCTACCCTCCCGAATGCCGCAGCGGAGCCGCTGAGATCCGACGTGGATGATTTCATGCCATCTGCCACCTGTTTCTGAAGGATAATGGCTGGCTGGGTGTACCATGAGGCTTGTTCAAAATGTGAGTGTACTGTCTTACTTTCTTAAATTATGCAGCTCAAATGAGTGTGTCTCTGGGTTTATTTCAATTGACACCAGATGCAAGGAGCCGGCATCAGCTTCCTGCTTTCGTGCACGCAATCTGGGCAAACAGAACAAAGCAGCACATTGGGTACCAATACCAGAAGGTATGTTCTTTTTCTCTTCACCCATCCACTTCCAGGTAGAAGTCAGACTGAGCTTGTCACAAGAGCGGCTCATGTGATCAATCCACCACGTCGCTGTTGTGAATGCACTTTCCTTCCTTTCTGCACTCAAATGGATTAAAAGCCCTTTCTTCTGGTGTGCTGCCATGGAACGCATTTGGGCCTCTCGGAGAGAAAGTAGGTAGTGGCTTGAAGCCAAATATAAATAAGAGAGAAGAGTTTCAGAAAGTACCTTCTCAACTTAGCATGGTTTCCTACTTCATGCAATGCTAAACAGTGGAAGTTCATAAAAGTTTGCTGGGAATTTCCCTAGTGGTTTGTTTTCTCATTTTTGTACAATTCTCCTCTCTGCCTTCTGCTGGGATGATGACAATTGCAGCTTCCCTGGGGATGGGAGTGTCCCAGAAGAACCAAACTATGCTTCTTTCATTCTGAAGCAGGAAGGCTGATCCCAATCTATCTGTGCACCGGCATGACCGAACCTCGCACCCTTTATGTTTCTTCCATTGCGATAGAAAGTGAATTGGAAACAATATAAATAAAACAATGTAAAAAATAAGAAACAATTCTGAGTGATGCCCAATGGCAATAAGTCAAGGTGCTTATTTTTATTCAAATTGACTAGTACAGAATTCAAGGATCTCAGCTTTTTTGCAGAATGTGGGACCCAGGTTATTTAAGATGTGAGTACTTTGTGGTATGACAGCATGACAAATAAAATTTGTCAATAAGGCTTGGGGTGCACCCATGCTGTACCAATTATAGCTGTTTGATACTTCTGTTGACTGCTGTGGCTCCACCCTGAGGAATTATGGGATCTGAGTTTCATGTGGCGCTCTGATTTCACTGCAAGATAGCTGCAATGCCTGAGTTTATCAAAATTCACTAGGAAATTCTCTCTACCTCTCCAAATGGCAAATCTCAGGATTCCATGATATGGCTCTGTCCTATGGAATCCTTTACTATTTTGATACCATTTTGACTGCCGTGACATCATTCCATGAAATTTCATGAGGTTGTTAGTATTCACTAGCAGAGAGTTCTAATGTCTTTGTTTCGTGGAGTTTGCTGGAGAATTCTTTATCCTTCGCCAAACTGCAAAACGTAGGATTCAGGTCTAACTCACTGCTCAACGCAGGATCTGCAGCTACAACATCCCCAGCTGCCCACACTCTTTCTGAAGACTTCTAGAGAAGAAGACTCCTTGGTTCCATTGCTGAACTGCTTTCACTGTCAAAAAGCTACTTCTAATGTTTATTTGAAATCTACTCTACTGCAACTTAAAACCATTAGATCTACTTCTACTCTCTGAGGAAGCAGAAAATAGTCAACACCCTTCTCTCTGTGGCAGCCCTTGAGGTATTTAAAGCATGTGATCATGTCACCCATCAATCCTCTCTTCACCAGGATGAACATGCTCAGCTCCTTTAACTTCTCCTCATATCTTTTGTTTTCCATAGCTCTTATTGTTCTTGCGGCCCTTCTGTAGACCAGCTCCAACTTGTCCATAACCTTCTTAAGATGAGGTGCCCAGAACTGAATACAGTATTTCAGGTGAGGCCTAACCAGTGCATATTATAGAGGGATTATTACTTCCCTCAGTTAGGAACCTATGTTTCTATTAATGCAGGCTAACATGGCATTTGCCTTCTTTGCTGCAGCATCACACTGCTGGCTGGATTTGAGATCAACAACAATCCCAAGGCCCCTTTCACATGTAGTACTGCTGAGCCAGGTATCCCCCCAACCTATACCTGTGTATTTGGGTTTCATGGCCTAGATCTAGAATTTTGCATTTGTCTCTGATGAATGTATTTTTATTAATTTCTGTCCAATTTTCTAATTTATCCTTTTGAATTCTGTTCCAATGTGTTAGCTACCCCTCCAAGTTTTCAAGAAGTTCATCTTAGGCTCACCATAAATCTGAAATGACTTGAAGGCAAACAACAACAACAACAATCAGAACCACAGTCCTTTCTTCTCCAAGCTAAACATATATACTTTCTTCAGCCATTCCTCATATGTCCTTACAGCTTTGCTCATCCTGAGGGAACACAACCGATGAGCCTCTACTAAACCAAGACTATGAGCCTGGATGTCTACTAAACCATTAGAGACTTAGGCTCATAGTCTTACAATTCCACTGAATAAAGCAAAACTATAGATGGATATGAAGAGCCAGCATGGTGTAGTGTTTTGAGCACTGGGCTATGACTGTGGATAGCAGTATTCAAATCCTCACTAAGCTATAAAACCCATTGAGTAAGTCATTGTAAAGATTCAGCATTGTGATTAAGTCCTTGCAGAATTCTGCCTGCAAGGATCTTGGCCTTGACCCTGTTCTTTGCAGAATCCTGCCCAATATCTCAGACCCAGCTGGCTGCTCAGATGCAGGTCAGCTGGAGCAGCCACCAGCCAGCTAGATAAGGGCTGGGTTTACTCTACACTACAGCCTTTGTCACAGCAACATGGTTTCCAGTGGTGTCTGTAGTCTCTCTGGAGCAGTGGTTCTCAACCTGTGGGTCCCCAGATGTTTTTGGACTTCAGCTCCCAGAAGCCCTAAGCATTGACCATAGTGGCTGGGGCTTCTGGGAGCTGAAGTCCACAAACATCTGGGGACCCACAGGTTGAGAACCACTGCTCTGGAGGCTTCAGTGGTTCTGACCTTGCTGGCCCCCTGGCCCTTTAGACTTTTGAGACCAGGTATGCCTCTGTTGCCTTGAGCTTGCTAGACTCTGGCCCTTGGGGTCCTCACCCAGTGCCTGTCCCCTGTTTCAGCAGTGGTATCTGCCTCTGGTAAGCCTTGCAGCCATGCCCTGGACCTTGACAATTATCCTCTCTCAGGCCATTTCTGCCCTATAATTTTATAGTCCTGTTATTCCTCTTTCAATCTCCTATGGAATTCTGGGGCTTGTAGCTTTCTGAGGTCAAAGAGCTCTCTGGATGAGAATTCTGCCCCTTCCTAAACTGCAAACCCCTGCATTCCATAGGAGGTCGAAAGTGGAATAATAGCACTGTAATAGATTAGTGTGGAAATGGCCTCAGCTGCAGAGGACAGCAAAGGCCAACCCCCTCTGAGAAACCTTGCCAAGAAAACTTCACCATAGGTTTGCCTTAGGGTCATCAAAAGTCAGAAACAACTTGAAGGCCCAGCAAGAGATAAAGGTCACATCAAAGGAAGTAGGATCTTATAATAAGACCACGGAGAAAATGGGTTTAAAATGACTCTTTGCAAGGCTGCAAATCCTCAAAATAAGGCTCCATCCTTGACCGTTTTCTTCTTCTGTTTATTCTATGTGTCATAGTTTACACTATTTTTATCCCATTTCCATGCTGTAAAGTGTGGATCAGGTCTTAAAAGGTGTTTAGCGTCAGGTTTCCCAAACACCTAGTCATAGTGAGGGATCGGCAATTTTGCAAAAATGGGTGAAAGCAAAATAGTAATGATGGGAGAATGAAAGCGTCTGAAGCCATTTTAAAGTTATTATGATGATGATTTTCTAAGAGGCACACACCAAGGAGCAAACAAGCCAAGGAGTGTGTGTGTGGGGGGGGGAATATACACGCACACCACATCTCTGGAAGATTCTATCATCGGCACTGTAAACATAGCCTTACCATTACCGTAACAGAGTTCATGGACTCTAATAAAAGGAAAATTACCCTATATTTCAATGTGGTGTTTAGAGATTTCCTTCTTGCACTTACAATCAGTGGGTAGCTATTGAACTCAGGTGGTTCCCCCTCCCTTCCCTTCCCTACTCACTAGCCAGACACATTACGGCAGTCTGTGCAAGTGAATTGCAAGTAAGAGGCTTTTCACTTAAATGCCAGCAATTTTCAGTTTCTCCAGCCCCCAGCAAATGCTTCACTGTGTTTGGCTAATATTGATAGCCTTGCCAACACTGTATAAAAAGCTGCCTTCTATTCTAAGTGGCCCACCACCAAGTCTCCTCCAGCCAAGGTTTAGACTGATCTGGCCAGCTCAGGTTCAATGCTGTTGCTCCCTTTCTGGGGTGGAATAGCCATTTAAATGAATATAAAGCCCTGTACGTTTCAGGTCTCGGTTATCTGAAGGACAGCATTCTACCATTCAATCCTGCCTATGTTTTGAGATCTTTAGGAATGATCCTGGTCTCTGTCCCACCACTGTCACAGATACATATGGTAGGGACACAGGAGAGGTTCCTCATGGTGGCTGCTCCCAGGCTTTGGAACTCCCTTCCTAGAGAAGATAGACAGGGGTCCTCTTTGCTGCCTTTCTATAAACAGGTGAAAACAGGCCTCATTGCTTTGGGGGAAAGACCTTTTCATAATATGCTGTATTTTCATACTTGTTCTTTTAAAATGGTCATACTCTTAGTTGCTTTTAGTTATATTTTTAACTTAAATATGACTTGTGTTGTTTTTTAACCAAATCTGTTCTAACTTTTGTAAGCCAGACCAACTCCTGGAATGGGGGGAAAGTGGGAGAGGGCAGATAGATAGAAAGACAGATAGACAGACTGACCGACCTGAGGAAGCCGAGGATTGAGACCTATGGAGGTTATTTGATTGCATGCTGCAGCATTCCTCATCACTGGTTGTGCTGGCAGTAGGGATGGTGGGAACTGCCATTCAATATCTTCTGGAGGGATGTTGGATCTTGGTGGATGGTCATAGGTTTTTGGTCTGGTTAGGGGAACAGCATGCTTCCCCAGTCCCAATACTACTCTCTACCAGCTACTGGATGAGTGTAGACAAGTTATCGTGAAACACGAAAAGCCATGTTGCATCAGCTCAAAGGCCTATTGAGTCTAGCAACCTGTTCACACAGTGGCCAGCCAGTTGACTATGGGATGCCTACAAACAGAAGAGAAACAAAATTTATTACCCTGCTCTTACATCCCCCAAGAACTGTGAAACAGAAGCACACTGAATATGATGATACAGCCATTATGACTGGTAGCAATTAATGGCCCCATTCTCCACGATTTTTTCCCCCGAATCATCTTTAAAAGCCATCTGATTTCTCATATTGTTCAATCTTGTAGCCATTAGCTCCACAGATTATTTATCCTTGTGTGAAGAAATAGGCACATTGATGCAGCTTAGAGTTGAAATTCAGGATTGCAAAAGCAGGACTGAGCATGCATTGCCATTATGTATGTATGCATTCCTCCTCTTCCTCCTTCCTCCTCCTCCTTCTTCTTATTGCTACTGCTGTTTTTATTTCTATCCCACTTTTTTCCCCAGATTGAGACACAAAGTGAATTACAACAATTAAATAGAAATTACTAAAAACCCACAAGATACAGAAGTTAAAAAGAAAATTAAACAATCCCTGCAAAAAAAAAAAAATGTACATAGAGGTACATGAGTGTGCAGACACATTTGTTTCTGCATCTATTTTCATGTTTGGTATCTTGGTTGGCTTGCCCAGCATTTCCATTCAACACAAGGTTTGCATAACACAGTTAATAATGAACACATAACTCTGTGTATGGAAATTTATGCAACTCTGATGTGGGATAGCAGCCCCTCTGTCTCACCTCTTTTGACAAGTGTGCACAAGGCAATATCATTCAGTGGTACAACGGCCTATGATGCTTGAAACTGTAGATGGACACATGCATTTTGCTGGATAGTAACATGTTGTCCTGAATACTGAGGCTGAGAGATCACTTCTCTGAATTGGGAGAGGGGGAGAGGGAGAGATGGGGGGGAGGTGTTATGCACAAAAACCAGCATTTCCTGACCAGAAAATCATGCACAGAAAATGCTGTTTTCTCTGCAAAACAGCCACATGCAAATTTTGCGCAGAGCAGATTGCAGATGACAAATTGCCTTTGAAAACTGTGTGGTTTTCAAAATCTTTCTCTCAAGGGAAAGAGAATTGCTAAAATTGCTTGTTTGCTTCCTTCATAAAGAAAATTAGTGACAAATTACACCCCTACTCTGCCTCTTGCTTGAAATGTTACCAATAAATAAATAAATAAAGACAGGCTATTCAAAGAAAAATTCAGACCCCAACCTTCTCCTCATATGAGGCTGTGAATTCCCTGTGAACAAAGGCACCAAAAGAAAGTAATGACATTGGCAGATTTCAGTGATCATTCAGTAAGATCTTTCACTGTCAAGTCTGTAGATAAATTTAGATGGTGAATTAGGCAGTTTCCCAAAGAAACCAAATTAAGTCACTTTACTTGCTGCTGTAAGGCATTACCTGGGACTTTCCCATCCTGGTAGTACCCAGGTTCTCAGGAACTCATAAACTCATAGAATTAGGAAGGACCTCATGGATGATGCCAGTGCAGAAACCCATGGCTAAAACAACCTTGAGAAGTGCTGGGAGTTAGATTTTCTCAGGGGGTTAGCCCTTTGGGGGAAATTCTATGAAAGATAAAACTGTTAGTAATCAGCCTTCTTTCAGAATTGCAGAAAAAGCATGTGTGGCTTTCCTGAACTGAGACAGACTTGTAAAGCAAAACAAGGCAGGCAGTTTCAGGTTACAACCTTACAAAAGTTTACTAATAAATTTTACAACCACATATGCATTGGAAAGCCTAGATTCTAACTAGCTTAAGATAGTAGCTTCATTCTTAACTCACCATGTTCTTGGTAGAGAGGCAAAGCAGGGTCAGAGAGGAGAAAGTGGATGCGGAAATGGCAAAGAGAGAGAAGAGTATGGAAGCGTGGTCTTTTATGTAAGGTCAATGACTCCAGGAACTGTCCTGGGTCACATACTCTGGATACCATAGCCATTCATTTCAATAACACAAAGAGTAGGACTGAGGTTTTAGGTGAGAAGCCAAAAGGCTTTGAGATGCAAAGGAAAATGAAACCCTATGCCAGCTAGGCTTTAGAACAAGAGAGGGGGGAGAGAGAGAGAACGCCAGAATTTTCCAACAAGAAGTGGTCATCTATGACTATAAAATCTTCCAATAAAGAATTTATAATCTTTTGAAGCACTGGCCCTTTCCACAGGATGCTGATGTCCTGGCATGGGGATGAGAGAGGAGCAGGATCCCAATGACAATTCCACATGATATTGTGGTCCCGTCCATCTCCCATCACCAGATAGAGCAATCATGGATTAAATCGTTGGTGGGTTTTCCCCATTAATAACATGCAGTTGCACCACCACCCCACATTTACTTGGCCTGCAGAAGACTGGATGGAGGTGCTTCCTCCCCCAGAGCAGCCTGGGAAAGTGCCTGTCTGTGCTGTGGAAGGAAGAAGCATGTCCATCGTGTTCCCTTCGGCACGAAGCCAGCCAGTGCAGAGGGAAGCTCTCCCATCACATTCCCTTTCCAGCAGGGTTGCTTCCAGGAGTATCACCGGAGCACAGTGAGACAAGAGTGTTGAAAGGATCTCTATGTTCCACTATCAAACAGACCATCTGAGGAGGAATTCCTTCTATTTGAGTCACACTCTCCTTTCTTGTAATTTGAATCTGTTCTTCCAGGTCCTAACTCCAACCCCCCCCCCAAAAAAAAACAGAAAACAAAACACAACAAAGCTAACTCCATTGCCACCAGCCAGCCAGCCCCTCCCAAAACTACAAACCCCAGGATTCCATAGGATGTTGAAAATGGAATAATAGCGCTATAACAGTCTAGTGCAGAAATGGCTCTAGTGAGGACATGGGAGAAGGCCTTCTTAGTGGCTACTCCGCTCTATGGAATTCCATGGTTGGCTAGCCTGGCTCCATCCCTGCTTGGGCAGGTGAAGATCTTTTCATTCCAGTAGGTTTCTAAAAAGTCAGTGTTTGCAGAGGGCCTTCCTGTTAGCGGGGGTGGGGGGGTGGGGATGTCCTTTATTTTTAAAAAACTTTTGCATGCCTTTTAAATGATTTCATTCTGTTTTAATGTGTTGATTTTTAATTGTTTTATTATTTTTATTATTAACTCTTTAATTGTTTCATGTTGTGAGCTACTTTGGATTCCACCCTGGAAAAAAGGTGACATACAAAAGGAATAAACAAATAAATACCCAGATAGGATAAGGAAAGAATCCTGCTTGAAACAATTAAATATGCCAGTCAGATCTGACAACACTGAACTGGCTGGATCAATTTTCTGACTCAGTCATAGAATCACGGAGTGAGAAAACACCGCAAGGGCCATCCAGTCCAAGCCCATTCTGCTGTGCAGGAAGGCACCATCTAAGTACTCCTGACAGATGGCTATCCAGCCTCTCTTTAAAAAAAACAAAAACAAAGAAGGAGACTCTACCACACTTAAAGGCAGCAGTGTATTCCACTGTCAAACTACTCTTACTGTCAGGAAGTTCTTGCTAATCATAGAATCATATAGTTGGAAGAGACCACAGGGACCATCCAGTCCAGCCCCATTCTGCCCTCCAGGAACACATATCAAAGCACTCCCAACAGATGGTCATCCAGCCTCTGCTTAAAAACTTAAGAAGGAGACTCCAACACACTCCCAGGCAGCAGCAGCATATTCCACTGCTGAAAAAGCTCTGACTCTCAGGAAGTTCTTCCTGAGCTTCAGGCGGAATCTCCTTTCCTTTAGCTTGAATCCATTGCTCCATGTCCTAGTCTCTGGAGCAGCAGAAACTTCCTTGCTTTATAAGTCTGCTCTCTCCTTGACATGACATCCCTTCAAACATTTAAACATGGCTATCATGTCCTCTCTTAACCTTCTCTTCTGCAGACTAAACATACCCAGCTCCCTAAGCCAGTCCTCATAGGGCTTCATGGCTTCCAGAACCTTCACAATTTTGGTTGCCCACTTCTGGACACACTCCAGCTTGTCAGTATCCTTCTTGAATTGAGGTGCCCAAACTGGAGACAGTATTCCAGATGAGGTCTAACCAATGCAGAATAGAGTGGTATCATTACCTCCCTCGATCTAGACATCATACTCCTGTTGATGCAACTAAGGCCCTTTCTGCACATGGTTATTAAGGAGGGCCAATGCGTTTTGCCACGGAGGTCTTCTGCACGTTGGAGCTGACTAGGTTCGCCCCCATGTGATGGTAAAGCTCGCTATTTGAAAACCAGAAGAAATTAGTTTTCCAATTTTCCAGATCAATCCGATTTGTACTTTCACAGTGGTGCAGACATGTGCATTCGCGCCAATGTGAATTGGTGGTTAGGGGAGGGCTTATGGGAGGAGCCAGGGGGTAGTATGGGCTTTCATAATTACGCAAAGATGTACGAAACCATGCCAAAAAGAAAAAAAAAGGGCCAATCACAGCCGAGGGAGTGGGGTGAGGGGAGTAGAGGAAGTGGCCATGGTGGAGGCAGTGTGGATTCATGAACTTGCACTCTTTCAAATCACAGTAGCTGTGCTGAAGGAAATGAGGGAAAGTCCACCTTGTTTCGAGCCCAGAAAATCCAGTAAGAAACGGCACAAACCAATCCACCAGCCTCACGTGGAAAGGGCCTAAGAATCATGTTGGCTTTCTTGGCTGCCTCATCACACTGCTGCCTCATGTTCAACTTGTGATCTACCAAGACTCCTAGATCCCTTTCACACGTACTCCTATCCAGCCACATGTCCCCCATCCTGTATTTGTGCATTCCATATTTTCTGCCTAAGCACAAGACCTTACATTTCTCTCTGTTGAAATTCATTTTGTTAGCTTTGGCTAAGATAGTTTAGATGACATGAGCCACTTTGGATTCCATCCTGGAATCTTTTTTTTCTTCTTTTTTTGCTGTAGTTTAAAGCCATTGCTACATATCCTAGTCTCTGGAGCAGCAGAAAACAGGCTTGTTCCATCCTGCATATAACATTCCTTCAAATATTTAAACATAGCTACCATGTTACCTATTCACTTTCTCTTCTTCAGACTTAACATCCAAAGCTCCATAAGCCATTCTTCACAGGGCATGGTTTTCAGAACTTTTACCATTTTCGACATCCTCCTCTGGATGTGTTCCAGCTCATCAATATAAGTCAGATTCCCATGTTCCTAAGACTTTTCCTTTGCAACAGTGAGTGAACATTTTTCTCTTAATAATATTTTTTTCTTTTTCATTTCCAGCAATCAGCTTTGTACTTTTCATCCTTTCCCTATTCTAAATCTCATCAACTAAAGATAAGTTGTGGAACTGTATACATATTTTATGGTGTGGGAGAAGCAGTTTCCAGATGCTGAGATAGTGCGGGCAGAGGTGGACTCAGGCTTTTTCAGCCAAAGTAAAGATTCTAAAGAAAGCCTCCAAATTTCCAGAAAAGTAGGAGGTGGGGAGGGGAGATTAGATGTGTGTACTGTGCACGAAATTGCTATAATTTTTCCTTCCCATTGGTATTTCTGCAACACGGCACCAACTACCTGGGTATAATTAAGGTCACGGGAGCCAGCCAATGCCCAGGAACAGCAAAGTGCAAAATTGCTGCTTACAGGGAGCCATTTACATGAGGAAAGGCTGGATCTGAAGTAGTTGGGGAGAGACAGAAAAACAGTTTAATTAGCAAAAGCATCCGTTTCCTAAATAGTTGCTCAACATCAAGTATATGACACACACACACACACACACACACACCTCTTAGGGTAACAGGTTTGTTCCATCCTGCATATGATGTCCCTTCAAATATTTAAACATAGCTATCATGTCACCTCTTAACTTTCTCTTCTTCAGACTTAACATCCAAAGCTCCATAAGTCATTCTTCACAGGGCATGAAATATAAGTAATACCATCTGACTGAGGAAAATAAATAAATATAAAGTATAGATCTAGAGAAAGTACTTTGGAAAGGTAACTGATTACACTAGCAGCCGGAGGCAGTACATTTTCATGATACCTCCTTCCCTTCCTGGTTAGGGTACAGTACTCTGGCTTCATTCTGGAAGCCCATATCACTGATAACATAGTATTTTAATTTGGAGGTTGAGGACGGGGGCCATAATAAACTAGTGCATGTTTCAGTCTCCGATATAGTCATGGGTGTATGGGTATCTTCAAGTCATCTGTCAACTTGTGATGGTCCTATGAATTTCCTAGAGTTTTCTTAGGCAAGAAATACTCAGAAATGGTCCTGCCAGTTTCTTCCTCTGAAATATAGCCCACAGCACCTGTTACCTATTGTTGATCTCCCATCCAAATACTAACCAGGACTGACCCTTCTTAGCTTCCAAGATCAAACAGGATCTGGCACTTTGTGTGTGTGTATTTGCCTTCAAGGTCCTTGTGGTGATACAATAAATTTCATAGAGCTTTTTTAGTCAATGAAGATTCAGAGATGGTTTTTCCAGTTCCTTCCTCTGAAATATAGTGTACAGTACCTGGTATTCATTGGTGGTCTCCCATCCCAGTACTAACCAAGACCAGCCCTGCTCAGCTTCCAATATCAGATAGAATCTAGTACCTTTAGGGTAGGGCGTCTTATAAGTTCAGGCTAAAAGTCTGAGTTGCCACTTAGGTAGTCCTTGAAATCCTATCTTGGTAGCCATAAGGTCACTATATGGTCTTCTTCCAACCAGCCTCAGTTTCTTATATGTACATACTCATTATGAACTTCAGAAGTCTTTTGTAATTTCTATAAGGCAAATTGTAGTTCATAGAAGAAACTGTCCCAAAATCACACAAGAATCCTAATAGTGTCTTCTGTTCAAGTTCCCCTTTAGAAGCAGTTGGGAATCTTTTTTATGAACATGGAATTTCTGTATCCAGGTCAAGACTGCAGAAGTGGAACCATGCCTGTGGTGCCAATGTGCATGAAGATGCATATTGAGCATGGCTGTTTCTGTGCATTGTGCATGACTATGCATGCACTTTTGGTTGTGCATCCAGCTGCACATTTGCTATTTTGATTCAGTTGTGCAGTGCTGCCATTCAACACAAGGGTTCTGCACAACAATTAGGACAGATAATTTTTGCTGTGTAGTTCTAATGTGGGATCTTGGCCTATTCGTTATCTGCCTTGGAAATACATAATGATAAGGAATTTTCATGCACAGGATAACTTCAGTTCCAAAAAATAGGCTTAGAAGTTTGCAAAGCTTTATTCAGGAAGGTGTGGAATAACAATTGTACATTCTGGCTACTGCCAAGGCTGCAAAATCTATTGGAATTACAGCATCCTATAAACCAGTGGTGAACAACCTTTGGTCCTCCAGGTGTTTGGGACTTCAATTCCCAGAAACCCTAGCTACTTGCTTAACAGTCAGGAATTCTGGGAGCTGAAGTCCAAAACACCTAGAGGACCAAAGGTTGGACACCACTGATATAAGCAGTAACATTACACATTTGCACTCACAAACCCCTTATTTCCCAGGTAATTAAAACAACTTCCTTACCCAGGCTGGTCAAGAAGAGTCAAGAAGAACTAAGTGGAAAAACTCAAGAATTGATCAGTTTCCAGTAATCCTGTCAATGATCCAACATCTGAATACAACAGTCCACAAAATTGCCCCGGTGTGGCAGGCAAGCACCCCTGCTGTGCACACTTTCTGCAGAGACCTTCCCCATCCACCTTACCCAATGAAGACATTAAGAGGCTGTCAGGACTCCCATCCATGTTTTGTCACCCAAAGAAAGATCATCAGGGCATTCCAGACCGCCTTTTTTTTATTGTGCCAGATAACCATTAACATTCACTGCCTCAGGGTAGGCAAAAGGGTATTTAAGACCCAGATCCTACCCTGGCTATTTGTGGTATTATGGATACATGTATTACTCTCCACATTGACCCCAGATTCCTGTGCTCTGTGCTACCTTTGGACTGCAGTCTGAGCCACTCCACTTTGATGTTCTTCTGGACTGGTAAATATAACCCTCTTCACCCAAAGTCTCTCTATATCCAGTCTTTCTTGCTTCTCCTTTTCCTAGCCTTCTATTGTTCTTGAATCTGCTCCATTTCTTGTGTATATGTCTATTAATTCCTAATAAAAACACCCTATTTAAACTTTGAACTGGAGTGCTACAGTTGTTATTGGTATACACAGGTGAAAAGATCCTGTCATGAACCTCCTCTCACTGGCCTCCTTTGAGCTAATGGTTTCCCCAATTTCTAAGGAAACACTAGCACTGCTGGTGGACCTCAAGGACCCCCATTTTTGGGGATAACAAAACCTTAAAACACTACATGTCACTAGGATGGCATTAGGATGTCATGGCAGGGAAAGGCAAAGCTGACCTTACAGGATCACTAAATAGAATTTGAGTATCTCCAGCTGAAAACATGGTGATGTTCCCTGACCTCTAGTTTCCAAGGCTAGAAGGAGACAGAGGTGATCATCATAGCAGGCTACATGAAACTTATCAACAAAGACAAACCATTTCCAATTTATTTATTTATTTGTCCTACCCACCCACCCACGTTCATCCCACAGAATTTCAATATGTGGCTGTGAAAGCTGTCTAGTGACAAAAGCAGACAGGTAAAGATTTACTTGTTTGAAATGTGGCCCTGGGAATAGAGTTCTGTGAAGACTACACATTGCCCAAAAAAGGCACATAAATGGATCTGAGAGTAAATCAAGCCTGAACGCTCACTAGAAGCCAACATGGCTAAAGTAAGGTTATTGTACTTTGGATCCACCATGAGACAATGTGACTCAGTGGAAAAGACGATAATGCCTGGTGAAGTGGAAGGCAGAAGGAAAAAAGTAAAGATTATCCTTTGGGTAATTGATTTGATCAAGGAAGCTTCAATTGCCTGACTCTGCCAATTCTGAGTGAGGCTCTTACTAACAAGGTCTCTCATTCATCATTTGAAGCAACCTACTGGGCAATAACAACAGCAACAACAGCCATCTTAGCACGTGGTCATATTTGGCAACAGTTGTGGCATCTACCACTGCAAACATGCAGTGTGTTTTGTCAGTGGCTTACAGGAAGAACTTCCTGACGGTTAGAGCTGTCCAGCAGTGGAATCTGCTGCCTCAGAGTGTGGTAGAGTCTCTTTCTTTGGAGGTTTTTAAGCAGAGGCTGGATGGCCATCTGTTGGGAATGCTTTGATGGGTGTCCCTGCATAGGAGGGGGTTGGACTCAATGGCCCCTGAGGTCTCTTCCAACTCTATGATTCTATGATACATATATGCAAGTTCACCTACAAGAAGTGGTTGGATATTTTTATCTGATGCAGAACATCAGTCTTCACAGTTCAAGGTTGTTGAATGGCATTGTGCACACATTGCCATTGTTCATGCAGGTTCATATGTGCATGTGATGAGCCAGCATGTACTTGAGAATGCAGATGTGCACATGCTTTCAGTTACTCCTTTGGTGATTCAGTTGTGCAACATTACCATTCAACATGAGGGTTACAAAGCACAATCAGTACCTAACTCCACATGCAGAGATTTACGCTACACAGACCCAAAGTAGGATCTCCACCACAGGAGGGACTTTTTCACATCCCTGTCTTAAACCAATTTGCATTCAAAAGCTTGTTTTCTACCACTGAACTATGAGTGAGGATATGAGTCATTGTTATGGAGATCTTTTCCTCATCTCCATCCTCCCATGGTCCATCTTCAATGAACTACTTTTAAACTGTAGACGAGCTTTTTTCTCTCCCCTTCCAATGTAGAGTTTCAAAGTCTTGGAGTCAGCAAACCACAAATCTGTGCCAGTTTTCCTTCTCGCACAGAAAATCAGCATTTGTTTACCTGACATGGTTACAAGTGTAAACAGCTGTACATTCCAGTGCCTACAAGATGTTACAAGTGTAAAACAGCAGCCATGCATATTATACATATTGGAGCTCCACAGGTGCTCCACAGCACTTTCCCCTGTGATGACAGAAAGGCTAATGCATTCTAAAGCTAAGCATAGTTCAATTTGAGCCAGGCCTCCGCAAAGCTATGTCTCTGAAACAAGTTTAGTTTTGTTTTCCTTCCAGCAGCATTGTGAAGCTCTGGAGCATGCGAATTGGGCGATCAACACATTCATCTTTAAGTAATGCACTGAAGAAAAAGGAATCTTGCTAGCCCTCACTACCCCACTGGTAAACAATTTCAGACACAATGGCTCATATTTCTGCATTATACAAAAATGGCACCAACTTTCACTGCAAGCTGGAATTCATATGAAGAAATTTACCATGGCTTAACAATTGGGTTTGAGCTGGAATTGGGGGAGGGAGGGAGGGGAGAGAGGGAAGGACTGACTGTTACCCCAAAATGTGGGTGCCACCCCATGATGCCAATACTTCTATGTAAAAGTGGGTGATGAATTAGCTCCAAGGGGAGACTTGTGAGAGGGGGGTAATTTAACGAGACTTTGCTACTGGTATTTATGGGCACACATAGGAAAAGAACCAGCCAAAGATTATAACGTAAGCTAAAAATGTGTTTTTGTTGAGGGGAACTCATTCATGCATGCACACAAGATACAAACAGTCAAACATTCACACAAGAGCTAACCGAAGGAAAAAAAAAGTGTAGAGAGAGGTTGAGGGTTTTGAGGGGATTTATAATTACTGGTCCAGAACACTATGAAGAAGTTGAAATGTGACTTAGACTTCTGTTTAAGGGCAGACAGATCAAGATTCAGAGCGACATAGTGGAACCTTGCATTTCATCTGTCTGCAATTGAATTCTCAAAATCAAGGGTTTGTATACTCTATTTCCTTCCCTGAAGGGGTGTGAGTTGATTGCTCTCCCAGCCTAGTGGACAATGGGAGTTGCAACACAGACAATGGGATCTGGAGTGGACTGACTGGTTTCAATGTCTTGGTTGAGAGGCGGCTTCTGGGATAGCTGCAGTAGGATATGCACACAGTAGGGGTCCTTCCTCTGCATCTGGGCACTTTATTGTGTTCTGAGTTTGGCAGTTGATAGGATTAGGTCAGAGCCATTAAGTCAGGCTTTCTTGGCTAATTTCAGTGGGCTTTTGACCTGGTCACCTCTGACCTACTCCCAGTCAGTGTCCCTTTCTTCCACATGGCCTTGCCAGCCATAAGTACAATTTATATTTTATGCCAATTAAATATATCTGCCAATATATTTTGCCAGTTAGACCATATCAAAATGTGGGGGTGTACGGCCTGGTAACAGGACGAACAAACAAACAAATTCCTCAAGGAGGAAATTACAATGAAGACTCTAGTTTCACCTCAAAGATTAACAATCTTTTCATCAGATCCATGGAAGGCTGCCTCACTTGGATAGCAATTGGAATCCAAGAGGTTCCAGCACTGACCACAAGAAGGAAGTGTCATGATTCAAGTTAGTGTGTGAGAGAGAGAGTGAGAGAGAAACAGAGAGAAAGGGAGAACCTGCACAAGTTGAAATATGTTACCCCAAAAGGTGGGGGAACTTGAGGTCCACCAGCAGTGCCAGGTTCTCCTACAAGAGGAGGGTAATAGCAGGATCTTTTCACCTGTGTGTACCAGTACTAACTATAGGATTCCAGTTAAAGGTTTAAACAGAGTGTTTTCATTGGAAATTGATGGACACACACACAAGAAATCAAGCAGTCTTATGGATCATACAAGGCTAGCGAAGAGAGAAGCTAGAGTTTGAAGAGAGAGAGAGAGGGAGAGAGATTTTGGGTGCAGAGAGTGATATTTACCAGTCCTGGAGCAGAAGATTGAAGTGGATTGGCTCATACAAGAGTCCGCAGGCAGCACAGAGGAAGATGAATCTTGGGTGCAGTGTGACACCCAACTCAAAGTGCTAGCAAATTACCTGGGCTGGAGCTGGAGTTTTTATACCCTATCTCCCACCCTGAAGGGTTGTGAGTTAACGCTAAACAAAAAGGGTTTGCAGCAGACTGATTGTCTTACTTTAGGTGACAAACCATCAATGAGAGCCCTGACAGCCTCTTAATGTCTCAGTCAGGTAGAGTGAATGGGGAAGGTCTCTGTAGGAAATGTGCACAGCAGAGGTGGTTGCTTGCCTTACCTGGACAGTTTTGTCTACTACTATGGTGTTAGAGATTGAGTCATTGAGAGGATTATCCCAAGCCCTTTAACATCAGGGGTTTCTTTCTAATCCTCTTGAACTAATGACCTGGCTATGCTGAAGTCATTCTGATCTAGTACGTGTTTACAGCAAGTACTGTTCTACTGAATGTTTTCCAATCATAAGTGTCCAATATTGTATGAAAATGATATAATTTCCAACTTAGCAATACAGCAGCGTGGATGAGGGTGTAAGATATGGTAACAAATATGTGTATGCTTTAAATGACAACACATTGTGTCATGAAAGAGTTTCTTTTCCACTCACTAATGATCCTTTGCAATGTCGTGGGAGAAATAATTGCACAGGAATGGAACTACTTTTTGTCCATCTACCAACAGGGTGCACTGGAATTTCCTGATGGACCAGAAATTACATCAAATCACTTCTGGTCACCACTTTCAGGCAGGTTTGGGCCTGAATAAAGGGAATCCATGTACTGAAAAGGGTTAGGGCAATGAGAAATTAATCTGTCCTGTTGATGGGTGTTCTTCTTTAATTTTTGGCCAATTGTGGGATAATAAAGGTCCCTTTTCCTGGTTTGAGGGATCTGAGGGACTGCCAAAAGGCTTTTGGGAGCCTCAAAATGGTGATTTAGGGTCACATGTGGCTAGTGGGCCACAGTTTCCACGCAGGGTAACCTGAGTTGTTCTTCAGCCCAGTCTCCAGAAGAAAAGTCACTGAAAACCCTGGACAGAATGACCCCAACAGGGGATAGGCTGCAGAATAGACAGGCAGAAGAGTAGAGCAGGTTTCTTCAATCTTAGAACCTTTCAGAGTTTGGGATTATAGCTCCTGTTGTATTTGTCAATCGGGTATGCTCTCTACAGATGACAGGATCTATAGTCCAAAACACCAGGAAGCTCCAGCTTGTGAAATGTCTGACTAGAATGGGAAAGTGTTTTCAAATCAGCACTAGGGATATTCCATCTTGACCTGTGCACTGTGAGACCCAACAAAAGCTTTGCTGAACCACCAGGGTCCTTGCCTGGATTTCAAGTCATTTTGAATGTGAATAGAGCATTTGTCTGGGACCTGTTGAGTGCTGAAATTATACTGAAAGGAGATGTTTGCTCTAGATCAGTGATCCTCAAACTTTGTTCTCTTTAGTACTTTGGACTTCAGTCTCCACAATTCCATACCATAAGCCACACAAGCTGAAGCTACTTGGAGTTGAAGTTTAAAATAACTGGAGGAGTAACATTTGAGAATCACCATTGTAGAGTCTCAACTTTCCAGAGGAGCTCTAGTCTTGGTTAATAAGGATGTGTTGTGATCTTGGCCTGACTTTCCTTTCCCCGTCCCAGAAATGATTTTTTTCCTGCCTCTGGAATGGAGAGGAAGTTGCAATGCAAATCTGAAGTTTGCAAAGATTTCCTGCAAGAACTTCTGCTCTTGTGGGGTTCTTTCTTTTCCCTCCATCCCCACCTTATAAAGCAATTGTAAATGATGAGTCTTTGACATATTTCTGTACTTTTGAGCTTTACCTTGCTCTTTTCCCAGCCAAGTCTTGTGAATCATCCCCAATCTAATAATAGACATTTAATAACACCTCCTGATACTCTATGCCTCTCCTCCTCCTCCTTGGGCCTGCTGGGCTCTTTGGAGGGCTAATGTCTTGTTAAAACCTTTTTTAAAAAACTTATTAATTTTGCCAGTGACAGAGGGCTGATTAGCTTCTAAATTACCCTGTTCCTATTTTTAGAGTGAGGCGCCCCTACCCTTCACACATAGTTTAATCCCAAAGTATTAATTCGTCTCCATATAATGCTGACTTGTCTTTCTTTGGTTCTCCTAAATCTTCCCGTGTTCATTTGAGGCACATCTACCTTTGTTTCAAGTCTCGCTCTTTCTTTCATTTGCTGTTCGCTCTTGCAATGGGCAGCACGCTCAGTATCAGAGATTAACTAAAGTCCAGCAGGAAAGGGAACATGAGCAGTATCTTCAAAGCCTACAGACAATGGTTAGCATCTTAATGGTGATATCCACACAAGCAAGTTCCCTTACATATGTACTGGTACCACTCTACTCTGCTTTGGTTAGACCTCATCTTGAATACTGTGTTCAGTTCTGGGCACCCCAATTCAAGAAGGACATGGTCAAGCTGGAGCAAGTCCAGAGGAGGGCAACCAAATGGTGAGAGGCCTGGAAGCCATGCCCTACGACAGTGGTTCTCAACCTGTGGATCCCCAGATGTTTGTGGACTTCAGCTCCCAGAAGCCCTGAGCATTGACCATAGTGGCTGGGGCTTCTGGGAGCTGAAGTCCACAAACATCTGGGGACCCACAGGTTGAGAACCACTGCCCTATGAGGATAGACTTAGAGAGCTGGGGATGTTTAGCCTGCAGAAGAGAAGGTTAAGAGGGGACATGATAGCCATGTTTAAATATTTGAAGGGATGCCATGTAGAGGAGGGAGAGGGCTTGTTTTCTGCTGCTCCAGAGAACAGGACAAGGAGCAATGGATTCAAGCTGCAGGAAAGGAGATTCCACCTGAACCTCAGGAAGAACTTCCTAACGGTCAGGGCTGTCCGGCAGTGGAATCTGCTGCCTCGGAGTGTAGTGGAGTCTCCTTCCTTGGAGGTTTTTAAGCAGAGGCTAGATGGCCATCTGTCGGGAATGCTTTGAGGGTGTTCCTGCATGGCAGGGGGTTGGACTGGATGGCCCGTGTGGTCTCTTCCAACTCTACATTTCTATGATTCTATGATTCTATGATTTTATGTGATTATACTTGGTCATTTACAGTCATTTACCATTCATACCTATGTTATCAGATTTCCACAAGTGTTAACTGTTGCATGGGGATTTGCCCATTCCTGGATGGTGTGTAACTGCTCACCAGTGCATCAATGTTCCACTTGATTCACTGGCAGAGATGAAGCAGGGAAGCACATCAGTAGGAATATGATTGGCTGTGCAAAGGTGGAGTTCAGCAGAAGAGTGGTGTAATGCAACCACCACTCAACTCTATGAGTGCAGATTTACACTATGCCACTGGTTCTCAACCTGTAGGTCCCCAGATGTTTTTGGACTTCAGCTCCCAGAAGCCCTGAGCACTGACTATAGTGGCTGGGGCTTCTGGGAACTGAAGTCCACAAACATCTGGGAACCCACAGGTTGAGAACCACTGTACTATACAAATAAGGTGCAAGAGCTTGGCTAATTTCATAATTCCACCCCAGGATCTGCATATCTATATGGTATTCTCTTGTCATCTCAAGATGTTCAGGGGGAAAAAATCTCATGGAAATTCTCTGGGTGCTCTCCACCAATCTTTAGATCACAGACTGCATGTAATAGTAGAGGGAACAGGCTTATATGACTCAGATCATTGGTCTATATTAGGGTTTTCTGGTATATCTGGGTCTTCCCTCCTTTTAGTGATTCTTCGGAAGAGCCAGAGAAATCTTAGGGTGAGAGTTCTGCTTGAAAAGTCAAACATGTAATTAACAATTACACTGGAAGAGAAGTAAAGAGATAAAAAAGATACAAAATTGGAATTGTGTCAGTTTATAATAAATATGAAAAATGAAGCTATACATATATATATATATATATATATATATATATAAAAACTGATTTTGAAGCAGACATAATATTTAGTAAAACAACCAATATTTTGAGAGACAGAAGTTGGTAGGGGTAAGAATTTTGGGGTAAGAAAGTAAAAAGTATGGAAATTAGGTATTAATATTCAGGTTAAGACAATACAATTACAATATGTTAACATCTAAGATTAATGGAGAATCTTTGTCTCTGTTTTGGTAGATTTAAGAAACAATAACTATCATTATATAATGCTATACAATGTTATGTGTTCTTATGAATCAGTATTTTTTTTAATAAAAACACAATTAAAAAAAAGCCACACACGCACATAAACACTACTGTGTGTTTCTGGCTCCCCACTGCCTCAGACTGTTTTGGAGAGGTGGTTATTGATTGTGTTCTATTCAAAGCACAGCTTGGAAAGTTTTCTTTGGTTGAACTACAGTACCCATGTAGTCATTGAAAAAGTGTTCAAAACACATTTGAAAAATCCCCCTCCCCCCGCCAGTTGCATAGCTTGGAAAACTTTACTTCCAATCGAAGAAATATATTCTCCTTTGTTATTTGAACATTTCCTGAGCAACTGGAGTTGATGCTTCATGTGACATCAACAGAATCATTCTTTAGATGTCAGATTTTGGCCCTGCAATCTTAACATTTGGGGTGTTTCTGATCTGGCCACCATAGTCAATTTAACTTGATAGATTCTACCAAGGATCAATTATAAACGGCTTTCAGTTTCTGTCCTTAGTTTGGCACTTTCTGGCAAAAAGCAAAACCTAAATTCAGCAAACTCCAACCCATCCATTCTAGAGCACTCATGACCACAGAGAGAAGTACCACCACCATCATCAATTGCAACTATTATCAACAACAAGGTCAATTTTATTCTGATCAGCCATAAGAATAGGATACAGTCTTGGGGCACAATGTTGCCTCATTGGTAAGCCCTGTCCCAGGGTCTACAACTTTTGATATCAAATATGATTCAACATGCCAGAGAGGACATCCGAATGAGCACAAAGGCAGCAATGGTCAGATGATCGAGAACCAGGTCAGGCCAGTAAAATCCCCCATCACATAGCCCCAGGAGTCCCCAAGCTGTGCAAGCCCACAGTGGACAAAAGATCCTCAGCCTCCAAGGAGCCAACTTGAAGGGATTAGTGTGTTTTCCCACAAGTTGAGTGCTGATAGCAATAAAATCCCATAAAATCCAGAAAGGACCATCTACATAAACTCACACCACAAACCAAAGGCACGGAAGATCCTGAAACTTTGGTAAGACCTTATTCTCATATCAAAGGAGGTACCGGTGCAGAGGGGTTTTTCCACTGCAATACCCTTTGTTCTCCCCGGGAGAGGATTTGCCCTCAAGCCACATTTTCCCCTACAAATAGTCTCCGTTTTTGAGTGGTTCTTTAGATAACTCCCGGTTGTACCAACATACCATCTCCCTGGCAGCCGAGTGATCCCCTCAGCATCCTTTCGCTGAGCTTCACTTCTTTTGCTGCTTTCTCAGATCCAAGATTTAAGGAAAAGGTGCAGTATCGCCCAAACTACAAATCCTCTAATAATCGGTCTACCTAATTTCCATTCTTTTCTTTTCTATAGGACTTGAATGCGTGTGTGAGTGTATGCATTGATGCATGATACTTTTGTTTAACACAGTCATTTTTGGACCCTTTTTTTTGTTTTTTGGCTTGGTCCGACCCTGTAAAAACTGGGTAAAAGATCCCGTTAGGTTACCCTGCCTCTCGTATTGCTATAGCTTGTGCTCTGTTAAGTTTACAGTCCCCATTACGTGGAGCATAGTAAGACATCCCCCAGGGAACCCCAAAATTCAGGGTAACAATAATAACAACAGTTAATACTGCTTGATACCACTAATTGCTGTGGCTCCCTTCTTTGAAATCCTGAGGTTTGGAGTTTGGTGAAATATTTTGAATCATCCCCTATCAGAAAGCTCAAGTCCATTATTCTCAATCATCTAGCAAGTCCAACACTGGATATAAAGTTGCCTTCTGTTCTAAGTGACCCACCAAATCTCATCCAGCCTAGTTTTGGACTGATCTGATCAACTCAGGCTGCAATCCTATACCTCCTTTCCTAGGAGTAAACCCTGTTTCAGTCAATCTGACCTTGAGAATGTTTAAGAATTGTGATGCTCAAGATGTTGTAGGACTGAAACTCCCATCATTCCTCAACAGTGTCCATACAGGCTAAGGCTGCTAGCTATTGCAATCCAACAACATGTTGGAAGACCCTTAATTTAGAGTGGATATGAACTGGACAGCTTAATACCTCTTTAACTGTCATGGCTCTATACTATGGAATCCCAATATTTCTGGCTTGCTGTAGGATCTAGAATGCTTTTGCTAGACATTTCTCAGTCCAGGGGCAGGGAGGTGGAGTAAACTAGAAATCCCAGGTTTCAATGATATGGAGACAGTGTAGTGAAAGTATTCACTTGCTATGACTGTGCAATGTGGATGCAATCTTAATACCAAATAGGATTGTAATTCTTCATTAATTTTATGCTTGGAGGAAGTATTGACTAATTTTAGCAATTTTCATCTCACCAAAAGAAAGTCTTTGAAAGCTACACAGTTTTCAAAGACTATGCATACTTTGGGACTTAATCTCAAACTTTTTGGAACTTCTTTTGAAACTGTTTCCATTTTAGTTTCATTGAACCTGAGTGGGAGTCAGTTTGCTGGGGAGGGAAGGATTTGCTTCCTGTTTTCCACCCCAAACCTTTGCGATATGGAGAGCTATTCCTCAAAATGATCAAAGAAAGCATCCAAGGTATCAGATTCATCATAGGTGTCCCAAATGACTGTATTTCAAAAGTGCAGTTTTGCCAATTGAAAGGAACGTCTCCTTGTAAGAGAAAAAACAAGGGGATGAGCTGCCTGTTGTACGACTTTGATAATCAGATCGTTATTTTTGTAGCCTTAAGGGAAAGCTGTGCAGCAGAATTCAACATATAGTTTAATTTCCTTATCTGATCGTTCCCTGCACATGAATAGCTTCCATTTCCTGCTCTGTTTCAAATTTCCTTACACAATTCAAATGGTGCAGCAACGTTTGCGGGACTGATGGCATTGATAACTTTACAACAAGAGCATTGTTTTCTTATTTTACCCTAGCATGTATCTCTAAGAGATTATTCTTCCAGGGACTGTTATTCTCAACCTCCTCGTATATCTTGGTGGGGACTTTGTTTTTTCCCTCTCACAGTCTCTATCCCTGCTTTCAGTCTTTTGGCTTGCAAAAGAAATAAGAGTTTTCTTTTTTTGGGGGAGAAGGGGGAGGGAGGGAGGAAGGAAGGAAGGGAAAGGGGGGAAGGAAGGAAGGAAGGGAGGAAGGAAGGAAGGAAGGAAGGAAGGAAGGAAGGAAGGAAGGAAGGAAGGAAAATGGCCTAGCTTGTACAAAAGAATTAAATAATTCAAATTACAATAAACAATAAGAATATTAGATTTGATTCTGTCTAACCACTTGGAATAAATTACTGAATACAAACTGTTCAGCAGTGGAACAGACAAACTCTTCTTCTATGGAGGCTTTTAAACAAAATTGGATAACCTGCCAGACATTCTTTGGCTACCGATATCTCTATAGTTAGGGGGCAAGTCTAGAAGAGCCTTGGAGCCCCTTCCAGCTTTAAAAATCTATCATTTTATGACAACTTAAAATAATGATCTTGAACATTATACACTTTGGGACTGATGTTCATGTATGCATGTCCCTAAAGAATATAATTAACATAAGGCAGAATGAATTCTATTTAATATGAAACTCCTGTCTCCACAAAAGTTAAAACTTTTGGATATTGTCATCTTAGTTACAAAATTTTGTTAACTAAGTTGCTCATTTGCTCATTTCCCTTTGTGACATTTCCAGGGTAGAGAAATGACTTTTTATGTCCCTATTCATTTACTTATCTATCTACTAACTGGAATCCTGTCAGTTAGTCCCAGCCCATTCAAACAATTTTTGACTGGTGAGTCAATGTGTAGGTAAATCCTATTGACTCAGTGACTCCCACTCTAGTCAGGACTAACAATCAGTTTAAGGACAGAGTGTCTATCATTTTTGGGGAAATGTGTGTGTTTTCCAGGTGTTTAGCATTTCATTTTTTTAAGGAGGGAGTTTATACAAGACAGTTTATGATTAACACATTTTAGGAACTTATTTTATGACAGTCACACTTGATCTTATAGCAGTGGTATAGTTGTGAGCTGCCCCCGTTGCTCCTTTGTTGCTAATTGTCATCAAACTGGCTTTGACTTGCCGTGACACTATGAATGAGAGGTCACTAAGGCAGGCTGTCATCAACATATTTGCTCAAATCATGGAAATCTAGGACTGTGGCTTCATTGAGTGAGTCACTCCACTTCTACTGAAGTCTTCATCTGTCCCTACTGCCTTCCACTTCACTGAGAATTTTCAACTTGTTCCATAAGCCACATCATCTCATGATATGTCCAAAGAATGACAGCCTCAGTTTAGTCATCTTCATGTTTAGGAAGAGTTCATTTGATGTTGTACCCATTTATTCATCATTTTGGTAGTCCAGCGTATCCACAGAGCTCTTCCCCAGTACCACATGAGTTCATTGTGCTCCAGTCAGCTTTCTTCAGTGCCCAGCTTTTATAGCCATACAAGGAAATCAGAAATACTATGGCCTGGGTGATTCTGTCTTTCTTATTCAATGATATAGCTTTACACTTAAGGATCTTATCTCCTCTTCCTCCTCCTCCTCCTCCTCCTCCTCCTCCTTTCTTCTCTGACTTCCAGCTTCAATTTCACTGCATCTCTCTGAGCCCTACCTGCCATTTCCTCCCTTCGTCAAGATTAGTTCATAGTACTATTGGTTTGCTTTCCCTTACATCAGGACAGAAAACACAAGTCACATCTGCCTTCATCTGTGTTGGGACACCTATGACCCTTTCTAATTAATGGGTACAAGACCTCTCTTTTCTCACATCAAGGCCACAGGACTAGAAATTCCCATATATACAAAGATAGCAAGAGAGGGAGAAAGATCAGTGAGAAGGGAAAGGTTGAGAAGGACCACAATGTCATTGCCTTCCATAGCCCTTTGTCCCAAGTCAACAGAAGAGGTGTAATGAAGTAGACCTCTTCATCCTTGATGCAGGGAGAAAAAAAGTTAACTATAGCAAGATGCTTTGCCACTGCATTAGTATTAGACCATTCCTGTACTAAACAGTTACAATGCTATTATTCCACTTTCAACATCCTATGGAATCCTGGCATTTGCACTTAGGGAGGGGCCTTGAGAATTCTTAGCTCTTTGGCCTCAAGAAACTACAAACCCAAGAGTTTCACAGGACGTTGAAAGTGGAATAATAGCACTGTAACAGTCTAGGGCAGAAAGGCCCTTAGAAGACTGCAGTGTGTTTTTTCCCCTTTTGTTACCTTTTTTTTTTTTTTTAGCTTTCATGAAATATACAATGACCTAAATCAAATCATTTGAAATATGATGCAGGAAGAGAATTGAATGAATACCATGAATTTCAAAACAGACAAATAAATGGGTCTGAGAACATCCTGTGGCCCTTTCATACTACACAGTTATAGCACTATTGTTCTACCTTTTACTTTCATAGCAGCATCCTATGGAATCCTGAGATTTTCCTTCTAGGGATGGGAATTTAGAATTCTTGACAAGACAGCTCTAGTGCCTCATTAAACCACAAACCCTGAGATTCCGTGGGGTGGTGCTATGGCAGCTAATTTGTAATCACTATAGTTTTGCAATATGAAAAGGGTCCTGAACTCAAACTAGAAGCCAAAAATGACTGAACTAAGGGTATCATATTTGGACGTCTCATGAGATGACATGAAACATTGGAAAAGGAAATAACAATAAGAAAAGTGGAAGCCAGTAGGAAAAGAGGAAGACCACATTAAAAATGGATTGATTCCATGGGGGAAGGCAAGATCCTGAACTTGCAAGACCTCGGTAAAGCTGTTGATGATCAAGGCTCAGAGATGTCTGTCATCATAAAGTTAGCATATGTCAAAGGTGACTTTATATTCACAATAGCAATGATATCCTATTGTTGCTCCCAACTTGAGTGGAGTGATTGTATCAATTTGATTTACCTTTTTGTTGCTGCCAGAAAAATAATTGATTTCACGGGCTTACTTTAGTTGGGACTAACCAGAGCCAGCATGCTGTAGTGTCTTGAATGTTAGACGATAACCCTGGAGACCAAGGTTAGACTCCTCACTCAGCCACAGAAAACACACTTGGGCACATCACATGCTCTCAGTCCGAGGAAACCTCATGAGAGGTTTGCCTTAGGGTTGGCATCAGTCAAAAATGACTTGAAGATACGCAACAGCTTACAAATCAATCTGCAAGACTCCTACCATTGTTTTGGTGTGGAGAGGACAGTGTGTTGCTCTAAACACATTTTTCCTCTGCAAAGGTCATATTTTGTGGAGGAGGAGGAAGCAGCTTAATTAAATATTAAGCAAGATAATTCAGCATGGGATATAATTACAACAACATAGCTATCACAACTTCTCCTGATGCTATGCCAAAAAGTCTCCTTTTGAAGGCATAAACCTCTTCCAACAGCGTGTCTTCTAGGATCATAGAGATCAGATTCTAACTTCTTATTTGTAAATCCCCAAATGTCTCCCTGTAAAAAAAAAAAAAAGAAATAATTGAAAAACTTTTTTTATAATCTCACTCAACTTGGAGAAAATATTTGATTTTTTTTCATTATCAAGATTAACAAGGAGATAAGTCAAGCACAAAATAATAATTAGTATCAAAAGTTCACATTTTTTTTCCATTTGAGTTTCCTACATATTGCACAAAAATCCCTGTTTTGTGCAAATATTGTATTTTGTACAAAAATATACACCATCATGAAATTTTTAGCAAACATTCTAAATGAAATCACTGCCATCACTACTACCAATATTTTGCATTATGTAGGCCAACTACATATGCATACCAAGGAAGATACCAGGGAATCTTAGCAACCTGTAGTCTCAATGGACAAAAAAGGTCTGTTTGTCTGCCAATTGGGGTGCAATGCAGAGGATGTTTCTTGCCCTTTGATTAGCGAGTGAGGCTAAGGTGAAGTATTGTAGCAGGGGTCCTGCTTCTGATGGTTGCAACCTCACTGACTGATGGGCATGGGCTTGATATGTCATCTTCTTTGTGCCTCATTGGCAGCTGAGCAGACTTCATTCACCTGATCTATTGGCTGTTAAGATGGGCTGGGTGAGGCGTTTAAATGGTCTTATACCAAGCCTACATAGCCTTACTGAGTACAGAGCAATTACAGTTCTGTAACTCTTAAATTATAAATCAGTAATTGCAATGAAGAAGGAAGAGGAAGAAGAGGAAGAAGAGGAGGAGAAAGAGGAAGAAGAGGAAGAAGAAGGAAGAGGAGGAGCAGGAAGGGGAGGGGGAGGAGGGGGAAAGGAAGAGGAAGAGGAAGAGGAGGAAAGAAGAGGAGGAGGAGAATGGGAAGATGAAGGAGTGGAAAGAAGAGGAAAAGGAAGAGGAGGAGGAATTTTTTAGCTTTTTTTGTTTCATTCACAAGTGCTAGAAGAAAAGACAAGACACACATTCTTAACCTGGAAGCCAACATAATTTCTGTATATCTCTCAAACAGCATTCCTCCCGCTCTTTTTCTTTTTCTTTTGGCAAAGAGATAAAGGAAACTCAGAAGAAGAATATGAGTTCCTTTGTCTAAAGGTCACAATAACCATTTGATCAAGGACAATAGAACTGGGAGAAGGAGCTTATTTACCCCTCTGATGCACAAGGGGAGATCTGCCCACTGACAGCATGTAAGAGCATCATTTTTTTTTCTTTAGAGCCGCTCCACAGTGACGTTTCTGAAACCTACAGGCAACCAATACTTCTGCCTGTCTCAGATTGTGTTATGAGGACTGACTTTCTGCAGCATTTGTGATGGCGGAATGTCATTCACATTGCAATACAGGGAGGCAAGTTTATCTTCCCTGTCTATCTCACAGCTGTCGGCTAAATCGTGCCCGTTTTTGACATTCCTGGAGCTTCTTCCTGTGTGCAGCAAGCAGAGTGTAAAGAAACCAGTGAAGCTTGCTCGCCTCAAAGGATATTTTAGGAATTTCCAAATGCTCCAGATTGTCACAGACTTTGCAATGCAGGGCTGAATGGTCATAGAGTTGGCATCTGCCAGACATTGCTATGATGTTCCAAGTCCACATTTTGTACATTTGATGTTTACACAAAGCAATTTGCTGAAGTGTTATAGACTTGGTGCAGAAGGAGACGAAATGCAAATAGAGATATAGATAGAGGTGATGTTGGTATTGAAGTACAGGCTGACATCTGAATGGCTAGCTCCAAGTGGAGTAAATTCTTTGAATCAATGGTCAAATGGAGAGAAAACATATAAGTAAATTCAGTGGATCTATTCTACTTAACTATTCTATTCTAACATTTGGCTCTCTGGCCTTAGATGACTTGATGTTTCATTAGTAGTAGTAGTAGTAGTAGTAGTAGTAGTAGTAGTAGATGTTTCTAAGGCTATTGGAGGAAAATGCAGGTATAATGTGAATTTTTATTGAAATATCTATATCAAGTCCTCTATCTAGATATCACAGAATGATGTACAATGATATCATATTAAAAAGTAAAGTTAATTTACTGTCCAAAAACATATATAAAACCATGCCAGTGTAGGCAGCAGCAGGACAACTGGAGGGGATATGAAGTCCATGGAAGGAGCAGTCATGGATGAGATAAGATACTGAAGAAATAGGCTCGAATCCTGTCGGTTTCTTCTGCATGTGTACATTTTCTAGGAAGATGGTGGTGGGTTTTCTTTATGATGAAGAACCCTGGTGTTCTGTTCGAAGCTGCAGAAATGAAATTGTGCATTTGATGTTGTTGGTCAAGCAAAGGCATATTTGATAGCTCATTCAGATGTTCATTGGGCTGTGTATTCAGTTCCATATTCAGTTGTGCATTCAGGTGCCTACACATTTGTATCCGCAGTATTGTCGTTTGAGACAAGGGCTACATAGCACAATTAATGTGCAGTTTTGCAAACAGAGATTTACACAGTGCAGCCATAGTGTAAGATCTTGGCTTATATCTGTATCTACTTCTGTGCCTACGCCAATGAAAGAGATAAAAGAGAAAAAAAAATCTTGATTCATAGAGTTAAGAACTTAACAACAGAGTGAGCAAATGTATAAGCCTGGGGGGAGCTATGTTAGCCCCTAAGAGACCTTGGAAGACTGCAACCTTACTGCCCTTGCCCCTGCCCAAGAAATCCAAAAGGTAGAGGTATTTTTGCCCCCAAATGTTCTCCAACCATCTAGCTAGCGTGGGAAACATTTTCACCATGTTTTAGGTCTTCCTGGGCCATTAATAACAAGAGCAGAAATAATTTCCTGTGCACTTCCTGTTTCAAAAGAAAAAAAAAAGGCCTCTCCTATGCTTAAATCAGTCAGCCTCCCCAAAACTAGAAGAAATTCATCCCATGTCCCCTGAGTATATTTGGGGACAAAATATTGGAAAATTGGGCAGGAAATCTTTAAACATGGTGGAAATGCCATTCATAGCTCCATAAAGTTAATTTGGGGACATTATGGAACATTTTAAAAAAAATGGGAGTCACCAAAATGGCTCTGCGGTCCCCATGATGGCATATGAAGTCTTCCTAGAAGGTCATAGTTAGCAGCAGCAGCCACTTGAGAGTGTTGATCACAGACTGTTCCATACCTTAGATATAACTTGCTGTTATTTGGAGCTACTGAGGAGGTAGAAACTGAGTTTTTTTTCCTAACTAATTTATTAAGTTCTGTTTGTCAATCACTCTAATAAATGCATATTTTAGCTATTATTTGCATCCTTCTATGATCCAGAACAAACTTGTTGGATGTGCTTTGTTTGTTTTAAATTACCTCTTTGTGTAGATGCACTTACAGACAGAGATACACATGCATGCATGTATCCTCAGGGTGGGATTTTTCAACATTCTATAACATTTTATGCTAATTTTATGCTAATTTAGCATCCAATGTAAAAATTAAACAATATTGGAATATTACAGAGGAAAGTCTTAGATCTTGACCCCTAAACCCAACCTGAATATAAAGACATAACCCTTCTGCACATTATTCACATTGGGATCTACCAGAGTTCATCATTCTGTGCCTATGCTCTGATGGTGATGGACTTAAGTTCAGCCTCTGACGTCTCCTGTTAGAAAGTTTTAAGTGAGAAGTCTGGGAAAGTTTGCATCTGAAATTCTGAAAATCTTCTGCTTGTCATAGTCAACGAAGCTCTGATGCATACAGTATCCTAAGTAGAGGTGTCCACCCATTGAAATGTTTCTATATTCAGACAAAGAACTCATATCAGGATCTGCTAAGAAAGGAGGAGTGAAAAATGATTTCACATAAAGTGCATTCAGATAAGCCCAAACCCCACCCTCAAAATAGGTAATGAACACCTACTTGTAGGGCATGAAATAACTCTGTCATATGTTTCCAGGCCAATAACTGAAAATGTGGCTGAAATGTGGCCGTGAAAGTGACTTCTATAGAATGTTTTCATGGGAACCTGATGCCCTGGTGACTAAAGTCTTCTCCGGAACTGGGACCACAGAAGCCAAATTTTTATTCATTTGGCAAACATGTGTCTGAACTGACCCATCCAACTGAAAATAGAGCTTAAATTGCTAAGGATGATTCTTTATTAATTTTCTTTTCAATGAAAGTAACCAGAAATTTTAGCCATTTTCTCCTTTCTGGATGAAAATCTTCAAAATCCATCCCATTTTTGATGCCTTTTCAAAATTCAAAACCACATCTATGCAGTGGTTGTTTTGCACTGAAGACAGAATTTTCTATGCTGGAAACAATATTTTTCATGTGGAAAAACAGTGTTTCCTGTGCAGAAAGTGTGGTTTTCTATGCAAACCACCAATATGTGAATTTGTAAGACTCTAATTACCACATTTTATGCACAGGAAATTTGGGAAACCCAGACAATACTGAGTGTAGAAATACTTTTTTCTACTTTGAAAATGTTGTTCCCTGCACAGAATAAATCCTAAACTGTGAAGATTAACATCAGTCCAGGTTCTTCTTGTCAGCACCCAACACTGGCAAAACATGTTTTTCAACCATTTTCCCATTATTTTCAAATATTCTTTCTACCCCTATATATGTCAGAAAGAATTTCCATCCCTAAAAACTAATCCTTGCAAAGAAATATGTAAAACCACGTACACTAGCACATACACATTCCTTGCATCTCATCAAGAAGAAGAGACACACTACAAATCTGGTATCTAATTTTCTGCGTTCAGGGATATTTTTGCTCACTGCTTTCTTTGAAGAAGCATCTAGTTGTATCAGGTTAGCTCTGAGAGTGAAATAGTTAAACCTTTTTTTTCCCCCTTTGATGGAAAGTCAAAACAAAACCTATATGATACTCACACTTCATGAAACCACTCATCATTCTGGTTTTGCAGATTGAAAGCTGGGTGTCTTCTCCTCTCTGTATCCAATAACCAGAAAGCTCTAGAAGAGGTAAGCTTCTGTTGAGTTGTTTGCTTTGAACAAAGCCTTTGGGAGAAACATGTTTAAGAATCTAATCCCTTGTTGCCAGGCTGAATTTTACCCTAACACTTCAAAACCTCTTACAACAATATGAGTCAGTCTGGTGTCCTTCAGTTGTCTTTAGCCTACAGAACATATAATCCATCTGCTTAGTGGGGTGTGTAGGCCAATAAAGTCTGTATGTGATAGAGGCAAAAATGTTTGGATGACACCAAGTGGCTAAGAGATTTCATAGCAATAGCAATAGCAGTTACATTTCTATACCACTTATCAGTGCAAAGCACACCCTAAGAGGTTTGCATGTGTTTAGCTAATTGCCCCCAACAAGCTGGGTACTCATTTTACTGACTTAGAAAAGGATGGAAGGCTGAGTCAACCTGAAGCCCTGCAGGATTGAACTCAGAACATTGTGGCAGCAGTACCATCATTTAAACACTGCGCTAGCAGGGCTTTTTAGTCTGTCATTTTTCAAAGAAAGTGGGAAGGAATGGAACAATATTTTTTTCAAATCTTTTCTCTCATTTTCTCTTCCTCTCTTCCTCTCTCTCTCTCACACACACATACCTTTGGTCAAGGTCTAACATCTGGTTTGTGCAGCATAAACCTCCATGCATAGAATTACACATCAGTTGAGCTACACAGTCCTTGTGCTGAGTGTCAAAGGAGCACGAATGAATGCACACCCAAGTCTGTGACCAACCACACGACCAAGGTGAACTCCATCTGCACACACATGCTTGTATGCGCACACACAATGGCACCATATGTCTCACTCTGCTTCTGCAACTGTGAACTTAATGTAACTGTTCCACACTAGAAGAAAATGTCCAATTACCTCCATACAGGAACTTATGGATGAGTAAAACACCAACCGGATACTAGCCATTTGGTTCAGTATTGTCTAATACAGAGTGTTCTCTACAGTTCTGCAAACACACTAATTGGACAGTCTTAGCTTTCCTCACTTCTGATAATAGGTAGTCCTGGTATGAAAGGAAACGCCAAGGCTCTTGACCTCTTTCTGCCAACAGCTGGGGAGCCAGGGAGAGGAGGAAGACCTTCCAGAGTTCCCTCACTTGTTAATTGTTAGTCACGATGCACTGTGGACAGAACAATTAGTTGTATCTATATTAGATCTAAACTGTAATTATTTGTTACATTAATCATGACTGGAGTGAGAATTTAATTAGTCACGAACATTAAGTGATTTCCCCCTGCTCTTTCTCTGTGTGTGCACATACACACTCACATGCGTCAGAGAGAGAGGGAGAGACTGAGCTAAAAAAGGAGGAGAGGAAGAGAAGAGAATTGTATTCTTATCTCCCGGACTTTCATTCCTTCTCCTGCAGAAGGAAGACTCACTCCATTACTCAGGCCACACCAATGGGAAGACAGCAACATGTGTAAAAATCAGATAATTGGTATAGTATCCTTGCTCTGATGGAAGTCCAAATATGGAACTTGTTTGAACAAGGGATATGACATTCTCTGGACTACCACTTTGCTGTAGGTGAGTGTTGCCCCCACCTCTTTGAGAAGTTGTGTATGGAAGGGGATCTCGCACAAGGCAAAGGCAGCTCATTTGGATGGGGCCAGATATGACCATGCCTCTTAAAACATCCCCCATCTACACTTCCTAGTCTAGCAGGAACAAAGTTTGATGCCTTGGAAAGCACTGACTAGAGCAGCTGTGGATTTTGGAATCAATCAGACCTGATATTTGCAGCCAAAATGTGGAGAGGTTGGTTCAGACCAGGGATGCATACAGACATCCTGTTTATTCCTGTAAAATATCTGTTTCCCTCCCCATAGAAATTAATGGAGGGTACTTCAAAGATACTTGCTTTCTTTTCTGAGTAGCACTCAGAATACATCATTCTTTGAGCAAGCACTAATGCAGAACAAGGGTCAGAGTGCTCTTGATGTCTTTTGCATAAGTAAATTATCCTTAACTGACTAGACAATTTTGCCCAATGAGGAACGGCCACATCCAGTTCAAAGTTGTGGAAACTGAGTTATGTTTGTGGTTGTGCTTGGACATGATGGACGGTTGCACATTTTGCATTACAAGTCCAGATGTGCATGCATCCTTGGTTATACATTCAGTTGTGCAATGTCACAATTCACTAATGAGGTGCTGTTGATCAAATTGCCTCATAACTCTGCGACCATAAAGTTATATTCTGTCCCCTTGACATAGAATTTTGGCCACTGAGTCCATGCACTGAGCAGGTGCATACATGCTGATACTTATATGTGCAAGAGGATGGGTTATATCATAATTCCCATTCAGCCTTGCTGTGAAGCACATACATTAGCAAACTCTGAGATGGGGAGGGAAGAAACAACTTAGATCAGCAAACACATCTACACAGATCAGTCTGGAAAGTGTCAGCTAGAAGCTCAAATCAGGTTTCCTTCTCTGCCCATTTAACGACCAGAATACAGGAACATAGTTTGGCTTCATTGCCCTTTCATTGGAAGGCAATGAATTGCACACACATTGAGCTAGAGTCCAGCACTCATAAATGTTTGAACTGTGATAGTTAAGGTGGCAACATTTTGATAATACATCACTTTTAATGAATATGTGTGTGTGTGTGTGTGTGTGTGTATATATTTCTGCTATCAACAAACCAGCAAGAACAAGAAACTACCTCCTCCTCCTCCTCTTCCTCCTCCTTCTTTTTTAACAGTCTCAGCATTCTTGAGCTCATTACACTGACCTGTCAGAAATGACAACTTGACCAGTCTTGGTTATTCCATTTTTTGACAAGGTGTTGTCTATGGATCTCGGGAATAATGTCAGCTTTTAAAAGTGCAATCTACTTAGTGAAGCTCATTTCTTTGAATTCCCTCTTTTTCTCCCCCTCCAGTTTGTCCCGTCAATACAGAAAGCACAACTTAGTTTTAGTAGAGAGAGCTATGAGTAATCTCTCTCTTTTTTCATCTCTTTGCTAAAACTAACAACAATGTCATTAAAGGCAGGACTTGGTATTTAAGCACCTCATTTTAAGAAGAATGAAGACAGTTTGGAGCAGACTTTTTAGAGAAGAGCAGCAAGAAAGATAAGAGGTATGCAGAACAAAACATATGAAGAAAAATGGAAGGGGCTGGGTGTGTTTGGCTTTGTGAAGACAAGCTGAGGGGTGATATGATTGTACTCTTTAAATACCCCAAGGACTGTAACAGGGAGGAAGAAGGAGGCCTCTTGTTCAAGTCTAGTGGTTTGAAGTTTCAGGAGAATAGATTTTGATTGAACATTGGAATGAACTTTTGGATGGCAAGAGTAGTTCAGCAATGGAACTGATTGCCTAGAGAGATGGTGGGGTTCCTTTCTCTTGATGTCTTCAAAAAGTGGCTGGACAGCTATATATTGGAGATACTCTAGCTGGAATTCCTCCAATGAGTGTTGGGTTGGACCTATGAGGCTCCTTCCATCTCTGTGATTGTATGATTTTGTCAAAATAGTCACCTATTTCTTCTCTCTGTAGAACCCTTCACTGGTTACTACTTCAGGCCAAGGCCTATTTCAAACTTTTGGTCCTGGTTTTTAAAGCTTTGCATTCTAATCTCCCTCAGTACCCTGCAGCTCAACTTGTGTGGTGCATTCCACCCAGGAATTTGAGATCTACAGGCAAAGGATTATTGTCTGTTCAACCAACGCGTGCGGTTCTGTCAAGGGGGTTAGCTTTTCAAGATCTGGCTCCACATTTGTGGAACCATCTTCCTTTGGATCTCCAGCTGGAGGAGGATCTCACCCAATTTTGTAAACAGTGAAAGACCTTCGTCTTTGAGTCTCCATCTTAAGCCACTGAGTTGTTTTTAAGGTGCTGAGATAGGTAGCGACAGGTGGGGTATTAAGGGATTTCATTCCATGTATTGTTGTGGTGTTCTGTTTTAATGTCTTTGTCCCTGATTGTATGTGGCAATGTTTCACCCTTTGGTGTAAAGGGTGTTACAAATAAACACTATTATTATTCCATAATTAATGTAGATACACCAGGATAAAAGTTTTGACCCAAAATATTTAGTGTTTGACTCCTCCCTTCAAGGTAGCCAATTTCTAGTAACCCCCATATTTCTTGCATAAACCCGTGTTCCAATACAGGGTATGATTTCAATCCATCACCATGCAACTTTTTGGGAAGAAATACATCGCAAGACATCATGTTACCACGATAATCTCAATCTTATACTATATTTTAAAGTTGGCTATGGGGGAAGAGATGTCCCCTCTTCTTTGGCCAGCATAGACACCAAGAAGAGATGCTCAGGATAGCCAATATTACTAAAACACACAGCTAAAAACAAAATCCTGACTAAAACAAAAAGTAACAGTCAGTCATTTGAAAACACAATCAAAAACATAATGATAAAAAACATAATCCAGGAACTTGACTTGTCTTCATCAATAAATTGGTTGGCATGCCCAAGACTTCTTGCTGAAAGAAAACATTTCTGCCTGTCAATAGGAGGAAAATAGATTGACTTCCCTGGAAACTGGTGGTAGCCATTGAGAAGGTCACACATGTTCCTCCTGAATGGGTCACTGAGGGTGTCGGGACAGAGAGAGATGTCTCACCTTCAAATATCTTGAACTCAGGTGAACTTCTATAATACAATACAGTCCTTCAAATATTGTAGATATCCCTGGCAGTACTTATGTCCCCCTGTCTTATGGCAGACTATTTCTGTCCCACAGAGGATTTCATTTAAAGCTTCCTAATCAGTTCTACAGAGTTCCTAGCAAGCATATTCCTCTCTCTTAACTCCTGTGAAGTGCAACTCATCTGTTAGCTGAGTTACCTTTCATCACAGAAGTTCAGGACAATGATCCAGAAAGCCCACACTTTCCCCATCACACCATTCCTACAGCCCGTTGCTAATTTTCTATTCCCCTCCCAATACTTCCTATATGACTTTGTTACCCTGTTTACTGGGGGGGTCCCGTGAAGGACACCAAAATGTGCTCGACTATAGGAGGGGAAAATTAGCTCAGAGCACTGCTTAGCATTATGAGAGGCAGGGTAACTTAGCAGGATCTTGTAACCCAGTGTTTACAGGGTCAGGCCAAGTCAAGAAGCAGACCAGTTTGAAAATAATGAATGATCTTTATTAAATACAGGCACATAATGTAAGCGACACACTCACACAAGTAGCTAAGGAAAATAAAGGTTGGATTGGTATAAAGGGGTTTTGAGAGGGATTGTTGAATTGGGTGATACGACACCTGTCCTGAAGCTTGAGTTCATTGGTCTGGAGTCTCAATACGTAGGACTGAGGGGACAGCTCGCCAAACAGAGCGGCAGCAAGGCTGGATGGAAGTCGGGAGCAATCCAAGGAGGGTCTCGGAATCAGGGGGTTTTATAGGGAGAAGTGTGCTTGTAGGCTATGCCTTACTTGGGGACAACAATGGGTTTTGGGTGCAAGACAATGTCTCAGAAAGGTCACAGTTTAGCATGATTAAGTCTGAATTGACAAAGAGGTAGACTGTATGAAAATGCTCAGTGCTTGGCCTTTAAGCTTCTAGCTTACCAAGTTACCTGCTCGGGGCAGGGAGTCCTTTGTAAACAGTGTGCATACATAATGAGGGTGTTGGCAGAGAGATCTCCTAAAGCGGTGATCTGGTTATTTCTGGCCTGCCTGTATGGTCTTGGGATATTGCAGCGTTCGATGGCTGAGCCTAGATTCGTGCTTGTCTGGGGGCCTCACAAACATGTGGAGAGGGATGGTAGCATAAGGCCAAATTATTGCTATCAAAGTGATATCTAGTGCTATCACCAGGCAGGGCTAAACTGCAGTAACAACTTACTGCCAAAAGGGGCAATGGAATAACCCCCTGTGAATTTCCTTTCTTGCCAGACAGTCTGGAAAATCTCATAATTCTTGGAGGAACAGTCCCTGAGATGCAGCCTATTCCCCCAACGTACATATACATGCTACATCCATATATAAAAACATAACAAGATGGCATTGCAAATGATTTTAGCCATAGTTTCAATCTTATTAATACAGGGGTTGGCAACTGAGTGAGAGGCAAGGACAATTTTCATCTCCACCTTCCCTTGTGGGTCAAACCTAGAAGAGTTTTCTCCACTCACCACATCAGAAGGTCAGATGAAATGACATCATATCACTTCTGCTTGCCGTTTTTGGCTGGTGTTCAGTCCAAAAATGGGGTCTGTGGGGGGGTGAGAAAGGGGAACCACTGGTTTTGAAAGGAATTTTCTTGCATTTGGGGTCCATTTGAAATATGATTGTATCATGATCAAAATAGGAGGTCACGAATTGTTGGGAGACTATTAGGGTCCTTTGGCGACAATAAAATTGAGGTTTGCAGGACAAATGCAGGCCATGAGACATACTTTCTCCATTCCCACTTTAATAAGCAAGGGCCATCGGAAAATTTAACAGGTATTGCTTATCCTAACATGGAGATAAATTAAAAGGAAAAAAAAATCTTTAATGGGAAACTTTTTTAAAAAAAAATCAGAAGGTGAGCAAAGAAGGTTTGACAAGACTACTTAAATTTCAGAGAAGGAAATTCTCATTTCCTTTTCCATACAGACCACATCTTCATTTGGTTCCTTTTTCTATGTAGTCAAGCCATATTATTCCCACATGGAAGAATTTTCAATATTGAGACCAAAATCCAATATTATGCCTATGGCCATCTACTAGAATGATCAAAATTTCTTCCTTGCATAATTTCAGGAAGAGTCTCACTCTCCCTGATTTTTTCCCCATATTTCTATCTAAAATTCTTTCTAATCCCCTTGTGAGCAAGACAATTCATATTTCAAGTCCTCCTTGAAAATTCAGACTTTGGCAATATCAAGCAAGAAAAAGGTCTCAGTTTAAAGACAGTTCTGAGTGTGTATTCCTTTTGTCCGTAGCTAGGAACATAAGTATGCAGAGGCAAGCATGGAGCAGGAAGTCTAACAATTCTTCACACGGTTTGTATATTTACTGAGGAGCCCAGATGCTAAAACTCAGTTTCCTGTGTGATGATTTCCACAACTTGCTGATTTATGTGCAAGGGAAAAAAAATGTTTTGGGTTTCTTAAACCTGGGCAAACAAATTAGAAGAAACTCTAGGGGGTTTTAGCTTGTCTTTTCCAGACCTTTGTCAAGAATCGACCACATTTTCTCTCTGACCTTGACAGTGTCGTGACTCGTGAGTTATTTTAACAAGAATAAACCCAAAAGAGACATCTCTAATGCATCTGGGCACAAGCATGGCAAATTCAACATCAGGGGGAAAAAAATGAGGTCTGTTTACCGTGTGCCTTAGAGACGTCCCCGACATCAAAATAGGCATGAATATGTAGATTATTTCAGCAAACTCTAGCCAATGCAAGAAATTCCCTCCTCTGGATTAATATTTACATTACACCGATGAATTCTCTGGAGGTACATAAATATGCTTATGAGCGCATTCACACACAACAAAGGCAAAGCTCTGGGATCTTAAGGAAGAGGGGAAACACGCCGCGCATTGTGTATACTGTGTGCTAAATAATCAAAAACATTTGTACAGTCCATAACTCACATAAATAAAACTAACCTAACCACCTTGGCTAAGTTATTTAGGTATTACATTTATAAGCCACATATTCTCTGAGGAGCCTGAGTCGTCAGGTACAGGACTTCCAGGCAGTTTCGCCTCTAAGAGCTAAGCAGACTTAACGCTTGCTTAGCCTTGAGGAAGATGGTTATATGAACCTGTATGAACAGAGGCCAGAAATTCATTTGGTTCCCATTTTAATGCACCTTTAGTTACTTAGAAATTTGATCAATTTATATTGGCTAACAACGTATTTAAAAACAATCCAGATTTTTTTTTAAAAAAAAAAAGCCTACACAAAACCTTCAATAAAAGTAAGTATATAAAAGTTCCAGTGTAAATGAATTCTCAGAAAAAAAAATCTGAAGTGTGAAGAATCTTGTGGCTGTCTTCCTTATTGAGCATAATACAATCTATGAGTAGTCTTTGCACCTCTATTGGTCAATTGAAGTAAACAGAAGCACAAATCACCAATGTTCCTCACTTGGGGCCTTTCTGTTGCAATTCCTCATTGCACCCTCACTCGCTGGTGGGAAGAGGCTGGAAAAGTCATCTTGCTGCTCCCCAATGACGAGCAGAACAGACCTCCATCTCTCAGTGTGGCCGCTGGCTGCTAAGGTAGTTTTGTGGAGGCATTACTTAGGGCCTTTCCACACTACATAACTATTGTACTATGATTCCACTTTAACTACCATGGCTGCCTCCTACGGAATCCAGCCGCAAGAATCCTGGGGTTCGTAGTCTTGGGAGGTATTGGAGCTCTCTGGCTGAGAATTCTAAATATCCCCTCCTAAACTGCAAATCCCGTGATTCCATAGATCAAAACCATGACAGTTAAAGTGGAATCATGATGTGATAGTTACATTGTGCAGAATGGCCCTTAAACCACCGATAGGCCAACCAATTCTCACTCTGTGTTCTGTGACACAAAGTCTGTGGATTTACAGATGGTACATTTTCAATTTTAGCTATTAACTTGGGTCCTCTTAGCGTATTTTGCCCAGACACTAGAAATTTCTTCCTATTTTATAACTCTGCACCTGATGAAAGAAAATGTGTGGATTGACTCCACTGGAAAACATTTTGTATGTGGTGACATGAAAGTTGTACATTTTCTAATTTCTCTTTCACACACGCAGACCATCATTTGGCATTCTTGTCATCTGAAGACACTCCTGTCTGCCTGGATCTGCCCTGAAATGGGAGAAATAGCAACAGTTTATCAAGAAGAAATTATTGGGTCTTCTTACCAAACTTTGTCATCCCTAGTGTGCGATGGAATATATTTAGTCTTGTGTTGAAAGCTACAAGGACAATGAATAGACCTTCTGCTAGATTTTACCTCTCTGCTGGCATTTTGTAAGATGTTTCAGTGATGTTCTGTCACCAACCATTCCCCACAATCCGATTAAGAAGCAATGGAATAAACATAACCTTTCTGGTGCACCTTCTTGTCCCATGACATCCTGTAATACTTCAGCAAGCTTAGCTGGGAAAGGATTATACAGGCATCTTATGCTTACCTCATGGTTAAGGGACCGGAACACTGCCAGAAAGTAGTGTTGAAAGTTGAAAAGTGGAACCCAGCCATTTGTCATTTCCTCTCTTGCCTTCTTCCTATGAGGAACATGAGGGAATTATGGAGACTCTTTTGGGATTGCATGCCTGCAGTCCCAAGCAAGCTAAGAGGAGTAAAAAACATCAAGCCAACTGAGAGAGTTTGCAAGCAACACACACACAGTCCCAAACAACCCTCTGTAACTCTCACGTGTTTCCTACAAGAAGAAAGCAAAAGGAGAAGAACGGATGAAAGAGTGGACCCCATGTCAAAAAAACAAAACAAAAACAGAACCTGTCTATAAATAACAGCAGTTGAAAGAGCAGGATGTTGAAAAACGAGTCATTGAAAAGTAGGTGATGCCTGTAACATAGAATGCACACGAAGAAAAGAGAAATTAATGTGCTTTTTCAGCACCAGCAATTTGAGACCAGTTCCTCTTCACCTCTTGCCCAGTCTGAGCAAGATATTGGGACACAGAGAGTCAATTGTTTATCTTGGAGATAATGTCATGGATGCTGCAGGGACAACAGAAATCAATGAGATTTACCTATGTGTTGACCATTCACCATTCGCCATTAAACATTTGATTCAGTGGATCTATTCCAGCTGGAACCAAACAACAAGATTTAGGCCAATGTATAGTCAAATAGACAAGAGGTAAGGGATGTGAAGGATGTTCAAATCCTACACCCACAAAGCTCACTCAGTGATCTTGGACTAGTTTTTAGCCTTCCTTATAGAGATATGGAGATGATTTAAATGAGGTTTCAGGAATCCTTTGCAATGCAATGATTACTTGATTCAGTCCAGAAGAGGTTCATGGAACCACTAGGATTGGTGAAGAAAATCTTAAAGTCACTATGGCCAAGTATTCTGATTCTGTGAGGATTCTGTCTCTCTGTCATAGGCTTACAGGCAACAAGCACCCAGAGAGACAGATTATTGTAGAGAAAGCTGCTACAGGATAAGTCAATCTAGTCCAGGTTATGCACAAATAATCCAAGAGGCTCATGGAAGAGAAAGAGAAATATAGGGGCAAAGTCTCAGCCTGTCCAGAAGTTTTAACGCAGCCAGTCCAGATGTCAAGAAATCCAAGAAATACACACAGACAATCAAGGAGATAGAATGGTTGCAAGCTACAAGGACTCCTAGCATTTTGTGGGAAGTTTAAAGGTGGCTGCCTTTGGATGCCAGGTGCTTGATGAGCCGGTATCTTCTATTTAACAGATATTGACTCCTGTGAAACCGTTCCTTCTCCCTTCGCAGGATTTCAAAAGGAAGTGGGATCCTTTAGCGTATATCAAGTCCCACAGAGAGCAAAGCCCCTCTTCTTCTTCATCCAGCAGTTTCTCAGATTCATGAGAGAAGCCATTCCCTGGTCATCTGGAGATATCTGACAGAGATTAGCAACTTCCAGGAGGGAAAAAAAAAGTATTTTTTGAGAGGAAGAGGGGTTAAGCTTTCCTTCTGCAGGGAATGTGCTCATTTGGCCTCTATAGGATGTGGACAGAGGTAGCAGCTTCTACTAATGGCAGCCCTCTTACTACGTGGAACTGAGGTAGGCAGCCAACTTCTAAACTGGGCATGTACTTAAAGGTTCCAGATCTCTTATGGAACCCCTTGTTTGGGGGACCAGCTGCACCTCCTCAGCTTATACCTACAAAAATAAAATGTTTCTTTGGCTAAAATGCCTCCACAGACTGAGGGTCAAGGACTGTTAGGAATAACGGTTTAGGGGCAGTGAACCAGGAAGTCCAGGAAGTCTGACAAAGGCCAAGATCCTACATCACTTTTGTGTAGCATAGATATCCACTGCCAGATGTACATTGCTCAACCCATATACAGAGTAAAAGTGTAGAGCAATGTGAGTAGACCAGTGTTCAATGTGCCTGACCAACAAACTGTTGTGCAGGCGCAACGTGCAATGGCAATGCACAGAGGTGAGGAGCATCCACACCCTATCTCAGGTTCTTCAATGAACTATTGCATGTGCACTGGTCCTACATGTGGAACTCCACTTATGCTGCCATCAGCTGGATATGACTGTTGTGCCTTGTTCAAAAGAAACACTGCACATGAGGAGCACATGTACCTCTGTGTATGCTATCAACAGGAGGCCAGCCATGGCATGTATTTGACAAGCAGACTTCCTATCCAAACTATAATTGAATGACTGGAAACAGGAGGTTTCCCCCTTCCACCCTTTTTTGTATTACAGATCATGAGCAATTTGGTTCTGTCTACCAGTACATCACCAATATGCATTCCGTTTTCATTGAATTTCCCCTTCTTCCACCTGACATGTGGTTATTTAATCTTCTGCCAACACATTCTAAAGAGTCTATTTTTTCCCAGCCAGCTCCACTGTGCCTTTCTACTATTGACGTTTTTCTAAAAGAATGGTGTGTGTATGTCAAATTATTGCTATTGATCTAGGTTAGTTTCTTTATGTGTACACTTGTTTAGCTAACATTACGGCTCATCTGATTATGAAGGTATAAAAGGGGAGGAGGAAGAGATGGGGGAAATATATAAGGGGGAAAATGATCCTTCCATTCTTATACATTTTATAAATGCCATTGTGTGGTGAATACTGTTTATTTCATTTCAAAGCGCACTGGAATCAATCTTCTCAATTCATGAGTTTCATTCTTTGCCTTTCTTCTGAGAAACCACAACACACCAGTAAGGATTCAGAGCTCTGGGTAGTTACACAGGAATGTGGAAGAAAAGAAACACAACTGGTCTATTCAGCTAATAAAGAAAACCTTTCATAGTTATATCATTTGGAACTTCTCCACAGAGCACATATACTTTCAAACCAGATACCTGAGAAATTTTATCTTTATGATTGCTGCCATAGAATCATATCTTAGTGGAGCAATGCTCTGATTGAAACTTACTTAGTTATCCACTTTCCATATATTTTGAAGCAGTTCTGGGAATTTTGTAAAAATGGACAAAGTCCAACGTTAGCTGTACTTGGAGCAGATCCATTGAAATGAATGGGTCTTACTTGTCACAGCTATGATTAAACCACTATGTATTCTTGGTAGGTTTGGTAGGGTTAAGACTGGGATTATTTGAAGGGATGTCATGTCGAGTAGGGAGCAGGCTTGTTTTCCACTGTTCCAGAGACTAGGACAAGGAGCAATGGATTCAAGCTGCAGGAAAGGAGATTCCACCTGAACATCAGGAAGAACTTGCTGATGGTCAGAGCTGTCTGGCAGTGGAATATGCTGCCTGAGAGTGTGGTGGAGTCTCCTTCCTTGGATGTTTTAAAGCAGAGGCTGGATGGCCATCTGTTGGAAATGGTTTGAAGGGCATTCCTGCATAGCAGGGAGTTGGACTTGATGGCCCCTGTGGTCTCTTCCAACTCTATGATTCTACTTTGTTGTGTGTACCACAAGAGTTTCACAAGCAGGATAATGCTGTGGTTCCTTTGTCACCAGGCCAGGACTTTCACTGATGTTCGCTTGCTACTTGAGAGTGGGGTGGTGGTGATGGTGAAGAAGTATCTGGTTTGGTCCCCATGGTCAGACACAGGCCTTTTCCACACTGGGTGAGGGAATCGCCCCGCTCTGCTACTCCCTGGACCTTTCAGCTCCCCAGTCCGGTCCACAGTGTTCCAGAGCAGTGCATGCTCATCAATACGCATTGCTCTGGCATCCCAAATGGCAGCTTCTGGTTAGTCAAGGGTCACGACCAACCGCTGAAGCTCGCCAGCCTAAAGCCCGTCCCCGGGCAGATCGCAGGCTTGCATTGATGTGAGCCTGTGAATCTGCATAAGGGGGCAGGCTCACAGTGGCACGCCCCGTGCTTTTGAAAGACCGGAAAAATCAGGTCTTTCAAAAGCACGCTGGAGGACCACATGGGGTCGTTCCGGACTGGACTGAAGTGTGGATCTACCTTAAATAGGTCCAACCCAGTCCGGTCCGAGGTGCAAACTTCCTCCTTGGTGGACGGACTGCACTGTTTAAAAACCCTGTGTGGAAAAGGCCACAGACTGAGGATATCTGCTGCCCAAATCCACTGAGGTCCTCCAGAAGGCTCAGTGGGTAACATTATCAGTATGAGTTTGGCCGTGTGGCCATAGCCAGATGCTTCTCTGAACCTCTCTGCTCTCCACTAGCAATGAAATGGCTGTGAAGAGAGGGCTATTACAGTGAAATCGTGCATCCTGGGGGATTAAGACATTGTAAAGAGAGGTAGAGAAGATCAACCCCCAGACCACCCCCATTCATGCATGCACAAGTATAAAGTGTACTGATGTCTGCATATGTTACCAACAGGATGTCAGCCCACGTGTTTAAAAACATGGGTTTTGAGAGAAAATACAACTAAAATCTGTATTTCAGTGCACATTTTGACTTGAATTTAAAGAAAATATATATTGTGAATCAATGTGGGAACTGGAGGGATGAGACTTACAGTGAACACATCCCAAGTATGGTAGGGATAGGAAAATAGACTGGTTCATCCATTTTTGCAACTGTGGTCATTGGGGTCTCAGTTTTGGAGAAGGAGGAAGAAGAGGAGGAGGGGAAGGAGGGAGAGAGATTTAGAGCCTGACCCAGCATCAAAACGTAGAATCAATGGGCAGATGACAGATTCAGTTTTCCAGTGGGAGTGTGTGTCCCGCATTGTATGTAGGTCCAGGACCTGCTACTCTAATTGACTACAGTGCTCCTTAAATTACCAGATATATTCTCATATAGGTCAACCATCTGTATAAAGTTAAAGGCAGGTTTGGGGGGCAAATTATGGATTTTAGTGTGACCCGTGGATAAGTCAAGGTTCATTCCGCGAAAAAGGGTAAGAACCAGTGCCATCTCGGGGGGTCAGCCCTGTCACTGTTGCCATCTTTCCCCTCAGGTGTTCAAAAAGACCTTTCGCCACTCTATTCAGAGAAGGGGAGGGTTTCTTTTTTTCCAAAATAAAAGTCATATCACAGTATTAGCTCTTATCAAAAAAGGAACCATCCCCTTCTCTGAGTAGAGCGATGAAAGGAAATTGCATAGTCTATCCTGGGATAACCTAAAAGAAACACTTTACTCTAACCCCACTGTATGCCTCAGCACTTCTTTGAGGGAAAGCACCAAAGAACCACCACAGCCACCACCATTTTCCTGCCCAGACATTAAAAAAGGCCAGAAGTGACATGTCAGTAGAGTGAGTTGGTGCTTCTGTTAGATCAGTGGTTCTCAACCTGTGGGTCCCCAGATGTTTGCGGACTTCAGCTCCCAGAGGCCCCAGCCACTATGGTCAATGCTCAGGGCTTCTGGGAGCTGAAGTCCACAAACATCTGGGGACCCACAGGTTGAGAACCACTGTGTGAGATTCTTCCAGAATGGACTAAACTCTCACTTTCTGTCCTTCTGCTTAGAGGAGAGGATGGTTCTTTCTTTCTTTTTTTTTTTTTTAATGAGAGCTAAAGAACTTATATTGATCTATGAATAAATTGATCCATCTTTTTTGGGTCAATCTGTTGACTAAAATGTCTAGACTTATACATGAGTATATACAGTAGGCCGTTAAAAGGGGTGTTGATTGTGGGAGATTAATCTCTGAACTCTGTTAACAACTATGCTGTTAACAAAGTAAGAAAGTAAAATCTTGTGCTGTTACAAGGTAGGCCAAAGGAAGTTCATTGGTGAAGGAGGTGACTCACCCTAAAACTGTCATAACTCACTCTCTGCAGTGTGAGAAATCTGATCCAGAGGCGTCGGGCTGTGGGATGTTTCTGATATTCATACGGTGGGGCTGACATTTGACTACTTCTGCGATCTGATATTCTGCACTGCAGTTGGTCCTCAGAGCTGACGGATCCCTCTCCACCCACCCAAATTAATCCATTTGCAATGCTAAGATTAAAAAGCCATTCTGTTTCACTTGGTGAAGCTTCGGGGCCAGGAGATCATAATGACACTTATGCTGTTGAACTATGGCACATAAGCTAATTAATGACAATTGTGTGTTGATGGGTTGGGCAATGTTAATTGTCCACCAGGACGTTACGGAGGCCACCCTTAAACTAACTCTTCTTCCTATTTGGGAGGCCAGTAGGGAGACATAATTTAATGTATATAATGTAGAAGTCCAGCTGAATGGGGTCATATTAATTTGCTAGGAATACATTACTCGGGAACATGAGACTCAGGTCTGGCTTGAAATATTTTACATGAGAGACTTCATAAAATGAAGATGATTGTGGCATGAAGTACTTTCACCAATTATTCCACTGCCAGCAGTTAAGATCAAACAGGATAGCTCGAATCAATATGTAACGTTCCTCACCATTCAGTTTCTTTGGATTCTCTGCCAGCGATGCAAAGAACGTTCACATTTTTCTCATCTGTGAGGAAAAATGGTGTCTCAATATGTCGAGACGCACCACTGAAAAATGGTCAGGTGCCACAAGATTTTTCACCCTTCAGGAAGAGCAAAATGATCTGTGCTATGCTCTCCCCTCCACCTTTTCTTTACTTTTTTCATTTTTTTGGTTTGAGTGTTTTTCAACGCAGAGAAATGACCTGAACCCTACTGTAAATTCAAACTAGGGTATAACCATTAAAACTAATAAGTATATTAATCATTCAGGAGTTGATTCAATGAATTTAAACCACGATTCAGGACAAAGCTCCCCCTCTCCATAGCTTGAGCCCTCTCTCATGAAGCAAAACACAACTATGGGTGTGGGGAGAACTAGGACATTTCTGCACTAGACGGTTGTAGTGCTATTATTCCACTTTCAACATCCTTTGGAATCCTGGGGTGTGCAGTTCGGGGAGGGGCCTCAAAGCCCCCCAAAACTGCAAACCCCAGGATTCCATAGGATTTTGAAAGTGGAATAAGAGTACTACAACCGTTAGTGCAGAAATGTAGCAAGACACCAGTGTCACAGAAAAACTGTGGGTATTCTGTCATGCAAGGCGCCAAACACTAAGAGTCAAAATCTGACCGCCAATACTTTTTCCTCTTCTTTGTCCCCCTCCTTCAAGTATTTATTCAAATATGATGGAATAATGGTTGGGCAAAATCCTTATCGGAAGCAAACAGGTACATCAGTGCTAGCATAATGTGGTTAGTGAGAGAGGACACTCTAGATAATGCCAGTCCTTTGTTTCACCCCTTTGTCTCTTTCTTACGTGCTGAACCCCTTTGCTTCCTTCTTGCCTGCAGATATCACTTTCCCCTTCTCTCAAGAAGTTAGTTATAGTCCATTTCCACCTTACACTGTTCTGGTGCTATTATTCCACTTCCAACCTTCTGTGGAATTCTGGGTTTTGTAGTTTACTGAGGCCTAAGAGCTCTCTGGCTGAGAATTCTAGAGGTGCCTCCCTAAACTGCAAATCCCAGGATTCCACAGGATGTTGAAAGTGGGACAATAGTACTATAACAGTGTGGGGCGGAAATGACCATAGTCTCTTTGTTTTCCTTTGTCCTGAAGGAGCACCCATAAGGCTCCGACCCCAACAGTGGATGCAAACTTACACCCACACCCTGGGCCATTTCCGCACTAGCCTGTTATAGCGCGATGATTCCACTTTCAACATCCTATGGAATCCTGGGTTTGCAGTTTCTGGAGGGGCCAGCTGGCCCCTCCCAAAACTGCAAATCCCAGGATTCCATAGGAGCTTGAAAGTGGAATCATCACTCTATAACAGGCTGGTGCAGAAATGGCTCACGAAAGACAGCTTTGCAGGACTCTTGGAACCAAGAACAAGAAGTTTTAATACTGCACAGTGTTGTATACATTCTTTTAATGAATTTTAACGTTGTAATGTTTAATGGATTAACTTTATAAATTATTTAATTGCTTTTTAAGTAACTCTTACAGATAGACGGTATTAATGACTTTTTATAGTTGCAATTTGTACTGCTTTTAAATGTGTTGCGAGCTGCCTTGAGTCCCGTTGCTGAGAGAAATGTGGGATAGAAATAAATAAATTAAATAAATAGGCCTGCCTATCATCCCTACTATCTTGAGATAGATTTCCTGAGACAATAAACGCAAGGTTTTCTTTTTTCACCTTACAGAAGAATTTGGAGTCATTCTTTTTCTGTTTCTACCCCAAGCTCATGTTGCACTAGGCCCGCTGCACTCTTCTTAACATCGATACCAAATATTCTTATAATCGTTATGCTAAAAAGGGAGGTTCCTGTCTTGTCTTCCTTTGTTTTTGGACAAAAGTATTCGAAAGGCATCGTTAGGCTAACGAGGTGAAGCTTATCGAGGAATTTAGGAGCTTTGTTTGGAGATTGTCTCCTTCAGTTTGCATTGTTGTTTGAAAGTAAACGACTACGTACAACTAAAATCGTGCAATTGTTATTATTAAATTTCAGAGCAGCCTCAGTTTAGCGTAACCCTTCAGAGAGTGAGCCTTTAAATAATGAAGGGAGATATGGGCTACTTCTACATACAACTAAAATTGTGAAGTAGTAATAATATTTGTAATTATAAAAATAATTATTTTTATTTCAGAGAAGCCCCAGCTTAAAAGAATCCCTCCAAGCCATGAGCCTTCAAAGAACGAAGGGAGATAGGGGATCCTTCCTGGCAGTCTGTATCTCAGGAAGTCTGATCTGCCTTCCAAAGGGATCCTGCTGACGTTTGATCTGCCTTCCAAAGGGATCCTGCTGGATCCTGTCTCTTTTGAAAGTGGAAATCTTAAAAAAAGAGAGAGAAAGAAATTGTGTAAACATTTCTGAACCCCATGCAGCTGGAGCCCTGGAGCCCTGAGCTACCAGCAGTGTTGGAGTGCTGGGCTGTGTTTTTGCAAGTACAAGACAGAAAATCTATGTAATTACCTCTGGAGCAGAAGCGCTGCGCAGCCTGACAGAACAGCATGTGTAGGAAGCTCTCTGTCATTTCTCCGCTGACTAATTTCCCAGCCATAGACTGCTTCCCTCACCCGTGTTGGTAGGTTTTCAGGTTAACCCCCTGGATGCTGCGCTCTCTCTCTCCAAGCCCTTCCCTCTTTCCAAGTCAACACACCTACCAGAAAGGCAGGAAAAAAATATATATCTGTTGTTCCTCTGCTGTTCCTCAGTCAACTATGTTTGAACAACACAGCAAATATAGGGAGAAACGGAGTACTCATCTGTGTGCAGAAAGTGCAATGGATTTTATCAATGCAAATTAAAGGAGCATCCACAGGAAGTTCATTCATCTGGCTGTTGCTAAATACACAGCCCCATCCTGCCCATGTTTATTTAGAAGTAAATCTCACAGGCTTCCTTCTGGATAAATCTCTGATGAACTGCAGCTTTAAAGAGACAGGACTTTCTCTGTGGTGTGAATGGAAGGAGTAGTCAAAAATGGTCACAAAACGGTTGGGAAATGTTTCATAAGTGTCGAGAAACCCTGATGAGAAAAATTCTGGGCCGATGCAAACGTTTGCAGCTCATGACTCATTCCAGTGCAAAAATTAATGTGTGTGTGAATGTGTGTGTGTGCGTGTGTGTGTTTTCTTACAGAAAACAGAATTTTCTGTGCAACGAACATTTTCTATGCAGCAATATTCTGTGCAGGAAAAGAAATGCTCCCGTACGGAAAATAAATAAACAAAAGATCTGTTTTCTATGCAAAACTACTGTGTATGAATTTTGTGCAGAATGAGTTCTGAATTGCAAATAAGTTAGAGAAACAGTGTGGTTTTCAAAGACTTTCTCACAAAGGGAGGAAAATTGCCAAAATTATCCATTGCTTTTCTAAAGAAGAAAGTTAGTGAAGAATTACATCGCTTATCTAGAATTCCTAAGTGATTCAACCCTGTTTGGTTTCTGAAAGCTTGGGAAAGTTATATTATTTTATGGTATTTGGTCCTTTTAAAAAAACTGTTTTAAAAACTGCTCTGGAAAATAACATGTTTTAAAAGTGTGTTGGCTTCTAATATGGATGATTTTAAAATTGTTTAAAACCTGTTTTTGCAGAATATGTCAGTCCTGTTGTAGATGCTGTTATTGTACATGGCCCTGTAGAAAAGTCATGAATATATTTCTTAAGTAAATATTACAGAGTTAGCTTTGAACTGGCTAATAGATTAGAGATCTACTTCTTCACAAATTTCATTATCTCTGGAAGGACAATTTTTAAAAACAATTTTTTCCCTTACATGAGAAAATCGTTTTACACATGATGGTTTTTGAGCACTGTTCAGGATTTATTCTGTATCAAAGCAAATTGCATATTTTATTTTATTTTATTTTATTTTATTTTATTTTATTTTATTTT
>CAOKZL010003986.1:0-56136 GCA_948472985.1 Iguana delicatissima
GAACACTAATTATCTGAGAACAAAAATAGTTGACTCCCAGTCATTCATCTATTTTTAGCAGCTGTGTGACTTAATTGGTAATTTAATATTGTAGAGCCACATGCAGAGATGCTGTTTGGGGGAAATGAACTTTTTATGTAGTCAAAAAAATTAATCGATTATTCAATATATTCCAGAAGATTATGGATATATTTACTTTCTTCTTTGTAAATGCTAAGCTTTTTATCCTAAAGTTCTTCTACAGAATAATTAGTCATCAGAAGGAGATACTGGGCCACTCTCTAAGAGTAAAAAGCTGCATTTCAGCACAGCCTATATCCAGCAGTGAAATATGGCTGATATGGGCACTATGGTGGTAATAAGTGCTTATTTCCAATGTGGTGTTTCTCTCTGACAGAATATAGTCCTTTGCAGTGTGCCTTTGCCATCTCAAAATACACAGGGAGAATTGTTTGTCTATCAGAAACTCCCTGAATGAAGGAAAAGATGGTGTCACTCCTTCAAAAGTAAGGAAAGTCTTTTTGTAATCTTTTTGTAATCAGTTTCTTCAACTGAAATTACATATGGTATGCATGTGTGGAGAACTGTAGATGGAGGAGGTGGATTATAAGGGAATAGTCATGAAAGTGAGGAATAGGAAGCAGTGTTTACCTGTGGTTTAACCCCTTCTACAGAAAACAAGATAAATGCACAGCAAAAATTGGAAGATGGTGCTTTTCCTCTCTGTTTGTCTCCCTCCATTAATTCTGTAAACTGTTTGTATATGCCCAATCCCACTGATCTCTTTCTCTTGTGTTTGGATGATGCTGAGCCCCCACCCAGCACTACAGATTGCAGTCATGGTCTGTATATGGTCTTTTCTCTTCAGTACTTTGTATCTAATCCATCACAAGTAAATCACTGTTGCTATTGCTAACCCCCTCTCACCACTTCTTATGCAGTTCTCAGATATATTGCCTCTGAACATGGTAATTCCATTTAGAGCTGTAGCTCAATGAAATTCATACAGCTACTGAGAGACCTTTCCTCTTTGAGTCATCTGCTTCATCTCCTCATAAAGCAGAGATGGGGGAAAATATAGTCCCTTTGGCATGCCAGACCTTTTCTGAAGCCTTGAAAGGTTCCAATTATTTTGGAGGGGGGAATTCTCCCACTGATAGAACTGACCACATATTCTGAAGTTTAGGCTACTTATTTTTTAAATCTTGCATAAGCACTACCGTTACCACAATTTACACACACACACACACATATCCTGCTGGATAGCAAAATTGGTGAGAAATACCATTTTCTTATAAAACTAGACACTTATGTCTGGAAAACATGTGGTAGAAGGACACTGGCTGCAAGCATGCTCTAGGTCAGGATGACCTCAGCATGGATAGATCATAAGTTCAAGAGAATTAGACAGAAACCTCTGACATTAGTGGGTTTGAGATAATCCTCTCAACAACCTGACCTCCAAATACAATGGAAGACAAAACTGCCCAGCTGAAGCAGTCAAGCATCCCTGCTGTGTGCATATCCTATAGAGAATTTTTCTATTCCTCCTACCCAACCAAGGCATTAAGAGACTGTCATGGCTCCCACCAATGCTTTGTCACCTAAAGTTAAGACAATCAGCCTGTTCCAGACCTCTTCGCTTGCTCTGCCAGAAAGCATTTAACACACACTTTAGGGTAGGAAATAGGGTATAAAAACCCAACTCCAGCCCAGGTAATTCATAGTACTTTGAGCATCACACTGCACCCCAGATTCCCGTTCCTCCATGTTGCCTTCAAACTCCTATTTGAGCCATTCCAGTTCAATCTTCTGCTTCAGAATGAGTAAATATCACCTCTTCCACCCAAAATCTCTCTCTACCCAACCTTTTCCTTCTTTTCCTTCAGTAGCCTTGTATGGTTAATGAGATCGCTTGATTTCTTGTGTGTGTGTCTGTTAATTTCCAATAAAATACTCTTTTAACTTTTAACTGGAGTCATCTTTACAGTTAGTACTGTATACTGTGTATACTGGTATATACAGGTGAAAAGATCCTGCCATTACCTTCCTCTCACAGGCCTCCTTTGAGCTAATATTGTATTTACCAGTGTATAAGACACACCCTTATTTATACGCCAGCAAACACTATTTGCCAGTGTATAAGACATCCTGGTGTATAGGATGCACCCCATTTTCAAACAGTATTTTTCAGGAAAAAAAAGTGAGTCTTATACACCAGCAAATACAGTAATTCCACAAATTCCTAAGGAGATGCTGGCATTGCTGGTGGACCTCAAGGCCCCTCACTTTTTAGGGTAACACTACATTTATTAATTGCTTTAGCTCTCACTTGCTAGTCTTTCTGTTCTTGGGATCACAATGAGAGCTTAACATACAGCATAGTAAAATCAGTCTGATAAAATGCCAAAATTCCAGTTAAAGTATGGAACAAATTAACATGACCTTGCTAAATTGTATCCAATAGCAAGTCTTCAAAAATGCTCCTCCTCAAACTTTGATGTCTCCTGAAGAGGGGATTTGTATGACAGCCACAGTAGTGAGTCCTGCCTTTTCTGGTAGCAATGTTTTAGGAACAGTGTAGCGGATGCCCAGTGGGACTGGTGGCACAGCGGATTATGTCATTGGAGGTAGTGCCAAGAGGCCGCCCAGAGGTGGCATTAAGTACATTTACTTCACCATCTAGCGCTCTTACTTTCAACATCCTAAGGACCCTGAAGCAAGGTGCTACAGTTATTTGGCATACCATTAAACTTGACAAATAATGGTAGTGAGCTGTCATAGTAAGTTCTGGCTGTCCTGGGAGAATGAAGGTTTGCCCTCACTCCGTCACAAAAGAATACACATGCTGTTGTGAATTTCTGTGTTCGTGCAGTCACAGCAAGTGACAGAAGAGAAAGTGACTGAGAAGTACTTGACAGAACACATTTTACCTTCTATTTATTAATTAAAATATTTCTATTCCACTCTATATCACATTTTCTAAGGGGAGCATACTATTTTTTAAAATCAATTTAACCACTTTACATAAAATTAAAACGTAAAACAATAAAAAGAATTTAAACAGAGTAAAATCATATCGAACAGGTTAAAGAGATTTTAAAAGATTAAACAAATTTAAAACCATGTCCATCCCACTTTAGAATAAATCAGTTGGGCTTCAAAGGCTTTTAAGTTTAAAAAATGGCCAGAATCCTCCATGCACTACATTGATATGCAACCGTGGTAGTTACATAGCTATGTGTTGAATCGTGGTCCAACCTCTCCAGCTCCCACTCACTGGTCAGCAGCTGTTGCAGTTGATGAGGTTCTGTTCCACTGTGGCTTGGGAAGCTGCTGACTAATTACCTTATAACACCAAGGTGTCATACTGCCGGAGCAATACATCATTCCTGGTTCAGGATCAGCCCTATCACACAACATCATTGCTCATCAGCTGCTATTGCATTGCAATCCATTTGAAAAGTGCCCTTTACTCATGCTGTAAAATCCATTAATGACTCCCACAACAATCCAGTTAGCTGTGGGAGCATGGTTTCCTTATAACGCATCTTTCTGTAGCTGGTGCATGCATTTCCAGGTCGTCCCTCCCTCAGCTACTCCCAAGGAGGTGGGGGGCAGTGGGGGAAGGACTTGCCAACAATGCTGTAATGTGGAGGGAAGAAGAGTGCGAATGACTCTGCTCATCTGCAGATGTCGAAAGGGTATGATAGAGAGCATTAATAACCTGATACTATTCCGGGACTGGCTGTAGTGGGATTTCAACTGAACAGTGCGGTATTAAGGTATGATATGATAAGGTTCTAACATTCCTACCCACTCGTGCAAGCAATCTCCATTGAGACAGGCAGAAAGAGGGCGTTTGTTGCAATCCCCCCTTATAGCGAAGATCACTCACACAGGTGGGCTGAGAATATCCGTCACCCACATCCTGAGCAACAGGGGAACAGAACCCCATTGATCACAGTGGCTGCTGACTGGGAAGTGAGGATTGGAGGATTTTCATAGTTCCTACGTATCCCTAAATAAAGGGATATATAGGGATTGTGAAGGCAAAGTAGTCGTGAACAAGTAACTCACAGTTCCATGTTCATATCCACTCAGCAAGATTCAAGCCACTACCAGCACCTTGAATTCAGACCAGAAATATATTGATATCCAGTGAAATTCCTTTATTCAGATCCATGATATATGGGATCTATATGATTCAGTTTGCTTTTCATTTCAGCTTCCATAATCCCTGTGGAGATGACAGGTGTTGCAGTCAAAAACACCTGGATGGTCATAGGTCCCCCAAATCCCACAGCATGACACAGCTGTGTCCCACAGTATGCACTCCTTTTTATTTCAATGCAAAGGTTATTTGTAACATAAATTACAGGCACAGGAAAGTTCCAAACTGTGGTCACAGAGGCTGGTGGTAATGGGTGGAAGCTGTACTGAGATCCCTATTCAAATAGTGCCATGGGAACAGTTTGGTGGATGGGTGGAAGAGTGGGTGGAAAAGACTCTACTCAAGGACAGAATGAGGGATATTATTATGGGGGATGGGGGATGAAGACACTGACATCCCTTCCCTTGAATTATACCATATCAAATGAAATTTTCCTGCAGTCCTCCACATTTCTATCACTACAGAGAATGAGACACTGATCTGTATAGCTAGAACATTTACCTTGGCTGTGTTCTTATTTGAAACTCTACCTGCCCCTTTTCTTGGCTGCCTAAACTATATGTCTTAAATGCTCAACAGAAGTTTTAAATCACTTCAATGCTAGAAATTTTGGGACTGAATTAAAATTTCATAGGGAGGCAAAATTCTTATGTTGTGGGGTGTGTCATGGGCCGTATGCAATGGGCATTCTCAACAGCTAGTCTCTCCTCTGGATAAAGGAGGTTGTTTTTTCAATACCCATGCTGAAAACCTGAAAAACTAATTTCATTAGAGCACTGTGAAGGTGGTAGGTTGGATGGGATGAAACTGTCTGGAGACAGTGATGATGCTGGCAAATCTCCATTGCCTCTCTTGAAATTTTGCATCTGTCTCTATTTTTCTAAAGAAAAATGAAAGCACAATGCCTTTTGAGAATCTCCTTTATTAGGTACCAAATGGACATTTAAGTCAGCTTCCATGGTGGTACTTTGTTAACCATTGCTAAAGGCATCAGGCTTGTACATGTGAACTCTTCACAGCACTCCTGTGTGCACGCGCAGAGCTGAATATCAGCTTAATCCCCAAGCAGGAATTTCAGATCCCTTGATAAACTCAAGAGCAAAACAACGTTAGAGACAACAAGGGGGGCCCAGTGCCAGCTGCCAGTAAAAACGTATCTTTGGCAAAAATCCGTTGCATATAATCATGCACAACTTCATAAAGAAGCCTGATGGCTTTAATTACAACAATATTAGGAAAGCTTTTAAAGCTTTTCAGAGTCATCTGCTCCCTACCATTTCATCATTGATCCCTGGGTAATTGATTCTGATATTATGTATCATTTGTGGACAATAAACTCTCCAAGCTTGATAGAGACATGATGCTTCACTTTAAAAAAAAAATTTTTTTTTTTCTATTTTGTTCACCTGAAAACCACAGAAAGGGCCATAAGTTGAAAAACCAAGGTTCCACAATAAGCATTCCTTACAGGACACATTGGTCCTTTCCGCATCGGGCTATTAAAACGGTGCAGAGCAACCTCCGACGGAGGTCTTCTGCACCGTGGAGTGGACTGGGGCAGACTACTTTTTGTAGTTCCGCACCTCAGTCTGGTTTGGAGCGACCAGAACTGGTTGCGCAGCGTGCTTTTTAAAAACCTCTTTTAAGAGGTTTTTAAAAAGCACGGAGCACGTGACTCCGTGTCGCTCTGTCGCTGCACTCTGGTGCAGATTTGCAGGTGCACACTAGTGCATGCCTGCAGATCTACTGGGGGCGGGCTTTAGGCTGGTGAGCTTCTCCAGTTGGCGGAGAGCCTCCACCAACCAGAAGCCACCATTTTGGATGCCGGAGCAGTGCGGAGCGACGAGCTCGCACTGCTCCTCGTCCTGACAGACTCGCCCGGATGCTGAAGAAATCTGGTGAGTCCCGTTTTTGCGCGATTCCTTTCCCACGTGCAGAAAGGGCCATTGTTTGCTGTTGTTGTGTGTTTTCAGATTGATTCCAACTTATGGCGACCCTAAGGCAAATCTATTAAGAAGTTTCTGGAAGCTGAGAGTGTGTGACATGCCCAACATCACCCAGGGGGTTTCCATGGCCAAGCAGGGAATCAGACACTGGTCTCCAGAGTCATAGTCCAATGCTCAAACCACAGAACCATGCTGGCTCTCTTCAGGACACATTAGATACTCTTTACAATCATAATTCAGGGATGGGCAAAGTATGGCTCATGGGCTACATGGCCACATGTGAACCCCTAAGTGTGGCCTTTGCACCTGCTGAAAGTCCTCAAAGCACACAGTCCCTCCCCCATTAATATTTTTCAGACTGATTTTTAAGGGAATTTTGGCCACTTAACTGGCCAAAATCTCCCAAAACTGCCTAAAAATGCAGCAGTTGGCTTCCCCTGTCCCCGCAGAGGCCTCCAAACCTTCCCAAAACACTCAAACAAAGAACAAAATTGATTTAAAAAATTGGCCAAAATGGCAACCAGATATTATTATTTATCACTTCTTTAAAACCAGAGGTGGCTGTTCTGGCTGCTTTTACTGTGTGTTATAGTTCTTTTTAAAATAATATTTTATCTGTTTATATTTACTCTTTTAAATAATATCTGGCAACCTGCTGAGCAGTTATAAACACATAAGCTAGACTTACGTGCTCATAACTCTTTAATAACTCTTTGTTTACAACCATAGCACTATTGCCACAGTTGGAAATGCCCTGTCAAACCTACTCTAAAAGCCAGCAGCTGCACCAAGTGACAGAAATCTGTTCTGTTGGCAGTCAGGATGCTGCAGCATGATGCTTCCAACCCCCTTATACTTGTGAGCTGTTGTGTGACAATCAGAAACAGGACCCCTGTCAGAAATCCTTGTCAGACCACTACTTGTTGGAGGGATGGGTCTGGAAACAACATCACACAGAGCTCTGATTGCCCGCAGAACACACTTCCATTGCTTGGTGCAACTGTTGGCTGCTAAGGTAGGTTGAATCACGGGATGATAAGTAGCTAGACATTTGTAACTCTGTCTGTGAAGCAAGTTCTTGGCCAATGATTTTGTCTGTTAAGATTTCACTGTGGAGCCCTGAAATAAATAAATAGGGAGCCAAAAACACAACTCAGCCTATAAGATGGTGGCACTCCTGATCCAAAGCCAGCATCGAGATCTTAACTATGTTCCCCACTCTTGCGTCCAGTTCCAATGCACCCCTAACTACCAAACGCACATCCCAAAGAATCCTGTGGCCACATGTAGCCTCCAAAGCACTCAAGACAAAAAAAAAAAATTTAAAAGCAGGTCTGAATTTGCTAGTATGATTTGCCAACAAAATTTACCAGCAAACTGCTAAATGCACCAACACTCTGCAGTTAACTAATATGGTCAATTGTATTGTCCACTACAAGTCTAAATGCAAACTGCTAAATGCACTAACACACTGAAATTGGTTTACATAGGCAAATATCTTGTCAATTACAAATCTAAATGCAAGATACTAAAAGCACTAAGACAGTGCAATCAACTAACACGGAGAATCATCTTGTCAGTTGTCAGTCTGAATGTAACTGATAAAGGTACCCACACACTGCAGTTGACATACATAATCTTGTCAGTTACCAGTCAAGCAGAGACCTTTCCTTTGCAAGTCTTTCAAAACATTTGAAGGCTTTATCACATGAGGCAAGTACATTGCAATTACAGCAAGATAACAGCAGCTTTGGCTGGGACTTATCACATGATGTCCCTCCTGGTGGAAGATCATTTGGAAAGGATTTCTTTTACAAATGAGATCATTAACAGATCTGTTAATCTGTTTGTAAAAGAAACACTTTCAAAATGGTCTCCCACTAGGAGAACAACAGAAAAAGAATGACATCATGTAATAAGTCCCAGCCAAAGATGTTGTTAACCTGCTGTACAGTAATAGCAATTTACCTGGCCTATGTGATAAAGCCCAAAGTGTTTCCCTAGTGAAATGGAATAGGAAGGCTTTAAATTGTTGCTTCTCTGCCACTGCTACTGTGTATGCTGCTTTACCACAAGATGATTTGAAGTTGATGGCTACCCTCATTGATTCAAAAATGAAAAATTATTCTATAACAAATTAACATCACACTAGGTTGTATATGAACATCAGCAACAAGTGCAAATATAGGGGTTAGGAGAAACTGTCAAATCAAGGGCTCAGTCCTGACATCAGAGTTTGGAAATGAACCTTTTCTTTTACTATACCTCCCAGAATTTCCTAGCTAATGCCCACACTGAAAGGCACTCCTGTGATTTGTAGTCCAAACAGTAAAGTTATCCAAACTCTTCAGATAAGTATGTGCCAACGTATCACAGATGTCAGAGTTCAGTTGGGCTACTGAAACTAGCTCTAGCAATGTTGTTTCCTGAGGCATACTAAGAAATGGTGCCTCCCTCCTTCCTCCACAAAATCAAGAGCTATAGTACATGAACTGTGGCAAATTATATTACAACATCTGAGGCCATTTCCGCACGGGGTTTTTAAAACGGTGCAGTCTGTCCTCCAAGGAGGAGGTCTGCACCTGGGAGCGGACTGGGTCGGACCTATTCAACGTAGATCCGCACCTCAGCCCGCTCCAGAATGACCCCAAGTGGTCGTCCAGCATGCTTTTGAAAGACTGCTAAAAACAGGTCTTTCAAAAGCACGGAGCGCGCCATTGAGAGCCTGCTCCCTTATGCAAATTCGCAGGCTTGCCCCAATGTGAGCCTGCAATCTGCAGGGGATGGGCTTTAGGCTGGCAAGCTTCAGCGGTTGTTCAAGACCCTCAACCAACCGGAAGCTGCCATTTGGGATGCCAGAGCAGTGCATGTCGATGAGCACGCACTGCTCCAGAGCGGTGTGGACCAGACCGGGGAGCCGAAAAGTCCAGTAAGTAGCGGCATGGGGCGATTCCCTCACCCCGTGCAGAAATGTCCTGAGAAAGCAAATCCCACGTGTACAAAAAACACCAAGTTGAATAACTATTTGCTGCCCTTCCATGACACCTCAAACCTGGTACCTGAGAGGGCTGCCTCACTCTGCCTAATGGTAGGGCCAGCCTGGAAGGCCACCATAATCTCATCCACCATGTGCAGAGGGCAAAAGATTGCAAAGTGTCTCTGCATATCAAGTGTTAGACTCCAACCCACCATCCACATGACTTATTGTCTTTCACTCAGTGTTCTGCAATAACAGCTGTAGTAGCTAGTAAGCAATGAGAGCTATAATCAGCCTCCACCACACCACAACCACATACATGAAGGGTCAGACTGAAGTCTACAGGGTTGGTTCTACTGAGTGAGGAGGACATCTCAAGCTGCTCATTTTAGCTGTCATAATGGGCAGTTATTTTATACATTGTTGTCACTATTCCTTGGTGCTTAAGAGAGTTAGCCTATGGGCTACATAATCCCTAGTCCAGCCTAAATTGGTTCTGCAGAGGCTGTTGCAAAAGGTGTGGCAGGCTGCCATAGCCAGCACAGAATTCAGAACTTGGAAAATTATTTTTTGAATATAATTCATTCTGTTACTCTTTACAGTACTGACAATGTGATAAAGTTGCTGTTACTTATTACAGTGGTGGGAAAAGGAAACTTGTTTCATTAGGTGTTACACCACTTTATTTATTATTTTCTGTTGCTTTTTTAACAGAAAAAAAGCCACTTGGAGTTGATTAGAGGGCAGAATAAAACTTGAAAAAACTTGAAAAATTCCTGTCTGAATGTCTCTTAAATATTCTTAAAGGTAGATTGGGAAAATAACTAGGAATGGTTTCTCATTACACCAATAAAGTAACTTTGCTGTTGTTATATTGTTGCTACCACAGAAGTAACTTATCACCAAGTTACTTATAACTTATTACTTCCAAGTTCTGACAGAAACTGGCAAGAACATAAGTCAAAGAGCCTGTGGAACACACCTGTTATGAAGAGCTCCAAAGGGTGTTGTTATATTTTTTTTCCTTCTTGGTAGCTTGAGCCGTAGTGCTCATACAGGCATGCCTCTGCCATTGCCAATTGCAATGGTCTGTTATACAGAATGAGGCAATTGCCTCAAAGCTGTGGTAGCCTCCTGTGTTCCATGGCCATTTTGAGTCCCCTTTTGGGAGAATAGTGGGATAGAAATCAAGCAAGCAAGCAATTACAACAGCTGTTCCTTTGTGTTGAAGGACGTTGCTGGGTACTGCTACATGGCCTATCCTGCATTTCCTCAACTATTGTTATCCTCAGATGTGAAGGATGACACTATGCCATCTCCAGTGTTGAAGTAAATTCAACTGCCAGTCTACTTTATTTCTTTATATGGAACTGAGGAGAAAGAGTCCTTAGACAGCAAAATGTCTTGAATCAGTCCTGGTCAGGCTGCTACTAGGCCATTAGACAGGTAACATGGAACTTCACCTAAAAAACAGCATTTGCAGAATTGAAAAAGACCATACTGTCCACCTTGAATCTGAATTTTGAGGCAGGGGAGCACATGCAACAAAGAACTCAGCTATGTTCTTTCTGAATGCTTGGTGCAGAGCAGGACGAAGTAAGGCTTCTTGTAGTCTTGAACGCTCTGTTCTTTTCCATGAACACGGCTGCAGATCTTCCCACAGCTATGATAATGGTACATTGCTCACCATACACATGAGTTCTCACAGCATGGCCATCAACTAGGTACATGGGATGTTCAGCATTTATGGATTGCATCCTTCTCTCTTGGGAAATCTGTGTATATTTCCATTCCTTGACCGAAGCTATGTACAATTGTTTTTTGAGAACACAGGGCAAACTTTTCACCTTTTTTTGCTTCTCTGCCCTAGTCTGGCTAGATTCTCAAGATCGCTGTTTGTACTGTAAACAGCTGCACTATTAAGTTGTGCAACATGAAATGTAGCACGTACATTCTCAGTGAGAAAGTCACAGAACCACAGTGTTGGAATTAACAAGCTGCCTTTTGGAGAAGTGGATTACACAGTTTCTTCTGTCTCTTTTGGAAGCGTTCTGCTTTCACTGCCTTCTCTCTGGCCACAAATTTAAGCTCTAATTTAGTAGCACATAGACTTCTGCCTCTTGCATTCAGGATGTTTGGGTCTAATATCCGGTTCTTAAAAAGGGGACAAAGAGGGGGGGCATTAAGATCACATCTCTTTCAAATTCACTTGCTGGTATAAGAACTTATTGTTGTGTGCCTTCATGTCATTTCCAACTTACGGAGACCCAAAGATGACCCTATCACAGGGTTTTCTGGGGCTGAGAATGTGTGATCCATGCAACGTGACCCAGTAGTTTCTGTGGCTGAGCACGGAATCAAACCCTATTCTCCAAGGTTGTAGTCCAGCACTCAAAGCACTCCACTCCACTAGCTCTCTGGTATAATAACTACCACTGGCTAAAAGCTGAAGATGACTCTCCTTCCTTCCTTCCTTCCTTCCTTCCTTCCTTCCTTCCTTCCTTCCTTCCTTCTTCTTTTTTTCCCCTTTTATTTGTCAAGGCATGAATTTTGGGGCATTTCCCTAAGACCCCAAATTTCTCGAATTCCTAAATGTGAGACACTGAAAATCATTCACAGCTAGCACACTTATGTTTGCTGTGTTCACATTCATTTGGTAACTTTGCCTGCCATTTTTCTTTGGATGCCTAAACTGAAGTTTTGAGTTGCTGCAATGCTAGAAATTTGGGGACTGAAAGAAAATTTCACTGGGGAGGAAGAACTCTTATTCGGGGGGGGCCCTCTCTCATTTTGCCACTCCCCATAGCTATATCCCTGATTGGTAGATCTCTGAGTGACTTGCAGTATGCCACAAGGGCCTCTAACTTCCAACTCTTTAATGATAGCAACCACTATTGCTTCTTTGGCCATTTCCACACTAGACTGTTATAGTGCTATTATTCCACTTTCAACATCCTATGAAATCCTGGGGTTTGCAGTTTAGGGAGGGGCCTGCTGGATTCCATAGGATTCCATAGGATGTTGAAAGTGGAATAATTGCGCTATAGGAATGTAGTGCAGAAATGGCCTAACTTCTCACTCTCTTGTCCTTTTTTTCACATTTGCTGTACTTGCTGGCTAACTTTTCTTATCCTCCCCCCCCCCGAGCAACTATCATACACACACCCTTAGGGTCGCACCCCACAATTTGAGAACCACTGATCTAGTTTAAAACACAAAGTAGCCCAGCAACATTGAAGTTTACTCAGCCCTGTTCTTGGGCTTGAAATGCCTTTAAAAATTACATAGAGAATGTGATAATTTCATTTAGTAATTATGACTGACATCCTGTTATTGACACATGATGCATAAATCACACCAAGCATGTGGGATGAGTTATTTGCCCCAGCACAATGGATATACTATACATACAACAACACTGTGTGTTGTAGTTGTGCACTGTACACTGCACAATGTTCACTATGATTGTGCCTTGCACAATGGCACCCAGTCATTAACATGCATTGTGCAGTATTGCTGTTCTGCATGGGTGTTACGTAGTGCTGGCATATCATATCTCCACATGCGAATACTTGCACTGCACTGAGGGGATGTTGGATTTTGGCCATTGCCTTTAGACAAGACAATTTTCTCCATAGAATTTCCTTTTTCTTTGAGGAACTAAGGTTAGTACAATGCCATCTACAATAACTGGCTTGAAGGTAGAATGGGAATTTAGGAGGGAAATGTCAGGTTTTGGGAGCAATTAGCAAAAGATTGGGATCATGAACATTTTATTCACTAGGCAGAGTTAGTTCCTTGAGTACCTCACAAACAGGTTCAAATAGTCTTTTCTTAGCCTTTTTCCATTTGGGTGTTACCAGGCAGAGACCACTGCCCAGATAAAACTCTGTAGCAATTCTATTTATTTTGCTTAAACAGTTGGATGTAAGAAATAATGAGAAAACACTGGGAAGCTACAAAAGGAAGGTGACAATGCCTGGACCTCGGGTAACTCTGTGACTGGGGCAGTTCTCACAGTAAAAGCTTTTCTAGAAGCGTCCATACTACCTTCAGGAACCTAAATGGATCAGGACACCTAAATGGATCAGGATTACTTTTAAACTTCTCCCTCCATCTATTTTTTATTCATTATGCAGCATTGTTCTCACATTTTTCAAAATTTTCTCTTTACAATCAAGTGAAATAGAACAGAAAGGTTAAAAGACAAGACAAGACACAGGGGTAGATGAGATATGAATAAAATTAAAACATATTTTAGGAGTCACAAGCACCCCAGGAAATAAATGCCATTTACCACCAGAGTTGAAAACCATTTGACTCACAAGTTTTGAAACTTTATTAAGAGACATTGGCTATTTCTGCATTAGACTGTTATAGTGCCATTATTTATCGAGGCCAAAGAGCTCCCTGGCTGAGGATTCTAAATGTCTGTCCCTGAACTGCAAACCCCAGGATTCCATAGGATGTTGAAAGTGGAATAATAGTGCTATAACAGTCTTGTGTGGAAATGGCCATTGATGTGATTTCTTCTCAGCCTCTCTCTTTTTTCTCTCCAGTTGCCCACGACTATGGCTCCAATATTAATCCTAAAATGCTCCAATAATAGTAATTGTTCCATTCCAGATGGGAGCAGACTGATTAATTGCTCAGCTAAACAAACCACAGGATTTTTTTTTCTAGCACACCATTCTTTTCATTTAGAGGTAACTGTGTCTTCTTGTTCAACTTCCTCCAAGTTTCTGTTGATGCATGAGCAAAATCTGATCAAAGCGATTCCTTTTCCTAAGGTGACAAATGTTACCACCAGCAAGAGAAACTGCTGAATGCCAAAATCTTGTCTTTTTCAGAATGTACTGTTTGTGATGAAAGTACCAGATTTCAGAGCATATGGCGGGCCTGCCAATTTCTGGAAAGCCATGTCACATGTCACTTTCTGTCAAATTGCTAGGCAATGTTCCCAGAGCTTAGAGAAATTACCTTTCATGTGTGTGTGTGTGTGTGTGTATGCCGCCACTTCCAGATTCCTCCATGCTGGTGGGGGACTCTGGGAGTTGTAGTCCCAAAAAGTAATACTTCCAACCAGTGGCATGTTCTGCAACCAGACAGGACCCATGTGATTAAGCTTTTCGCAAAAAAACAAAAACAAAAAAAGTGTTCATTTTAATTGCTAAATCCTTTCTCAGTTTGATAAGCAATCCTCTCCTTTGGTTCTGTTCCCACCAAGACGGTGGTAGGAAGCAAATGAAACAATGAAGGACTAAGGAGATGTTATGAGAGACATGTGGCTGCTTCCAACCTGAATCCCCTCCATGTGTTTCTCCAGTAATGCCTAGGAAAAGAAAGACGGGATGAGGTCAGTGCGTTCAGCACTTCCTGGCTCCTGTTCCAGCTCCAGTGCAGAAATGGCACCTGGCATCTTTGGGCAGCTGCCAGGGTCCAAGTGCCTTGGTAAGCCCTTGGTTGACATCTGCTCTTGGGCTTCCTCTCCCCCTCCCTCTTCTTTCTAGCCTGGTGCTCTGAGTAGCTGAGTCCAGCTGCCATTTCAGTTTCCCAAAAACGTCCTCAATGTAACATCACTCTGAACAGAATTTGGAAACTTTATTATTACTTTTTTGATGATAGTTTCCAGGATTCTGAGAGTTTGGGTCCAAAAACCTCTCACTTTTCTGGAGAGTCTGGCTTTTGAACAATACTAGAAATTACAAGGGTTGTTGTCAGCCACCCCGTTCTACTTATAACACTTCTGCTGCCTTCAGCGACTGCCTGAGAAGCCCACCAGGGCCCACGTACAAAGGAGGGATTCCCTTGCCCATGGCTTTGTCAAAGTTGGTGTCATCTTGTCAGGGTCATTGACTGCTGTCTGTAGTGAGCAAGGAAATGTTCCCTTTGATTCTGCTGAGAGATGCTGAAAGCCAGTGTGATGTAATGGTTAAGGGAAGTGGTGTGAGATTTGAGATATTCACATTCAAGACTTCACTGAGACATAAAACTCCTCATGAGACAAGCTCAAGTTAATGGCCATTTCCACACGACACTGTTATAGTGCTATTATTTCACTTTCAACATCCTATGGAATCCTGGGGTTTGCAGTTTAGGGAAAGGCACTTAGAATTCTCAGCCAGAGAGCTCTTTGGTCCCAGTAAACTACAAAGCCCAGAATTCCACAGGATATTGGAAGTGGAATAATAGCATTGTAACAGGGTAGGGTGGAAAGGCCCTAGGACTCTAGGAGACTGGAGTTTGAATGCCTGCTCAGCCGTGGAAACCCACTGAGTGACCTTCTGCAAGTCACTGTACCTCAGTCTCAGAGGAAGTCAATGGCAAGCTTCCTCTGAATAAGTCTTGCCAAGAAAATCTCATAATAGGTTCATTCACCTTAGCATTGCCCGAAGTCAGAAAGGAAAGGCTCACAAGTACAACAGCACTTAATAAATCGCATCACACCCATGTTGTTAGGCAGGTGTGTCAGCAACAGCAATATCCCTATTATTCCCCATAGTTGGGTCCTGATTTATAGCCATTACATTCAGTTTGACTTAATATCATCTCTCAGCTGCACATCATTCTGTTTCTTCTTTACATTTGTTTGGAGATTCTACTGTCTGGAAATTTCCTTCCTGGAAAACCAAATCTTATTTTTTTCTTTTGGCTTCCCTCCAAATAGTTTGTCTTTTTCTTTTCAAAGCCTTCAATTTGCTTTGAAACGTCCTGTTTAGCAAACCTAGTGACAATTTAGAGATGTACAGGATCTATTCCTACTCCACAGCTCAGATTTGGGCTATCTAATCTGTATTGTCCATCCCTTGAGATTCCTCAGATGTTTCTCTTGAACCAAATTCACCATGAAAAACTGCTCCATCAGCAATTCAGTGACAAGGGTAGCCTCACTGTTTAATTTGGACATTCCCTTGACCTTCTAGAAAATCAAACTTCTCCTAGTAATAGTAAGAGATGCAGAGCAAGCAATGTTCATATGTCTGTCTAATTCAGTTCTATCTACATGGGATGGGCAAGCCATGGCTCATGGGATGCAGGCAGCCTGCAAGATAATTCCTATGGCTGCAGCTTATAACTTCCCTCAAAGTCAGCAGCATCTCACAGAATTTCAATAGCATGACAGTGCTGCACTATAAACAAACAAACATTTCATACTAGAACAAGGCACTGTAGAAGTGGGTGCATTGCTTGAGAGGAGACTCATGCTTCCTGTTAGCTTCTGGGAGTATAATTCTTCACTCAGAGAAGGTGCTCACACTCTCAGTCCATGTTTCAGGCCAGGCAGAAGTGAGATTTTCCCACTTCCTCTTGCCTGTGCACCACCATTTCAGCAGGGCGCAGCAGGAGACGCAGCAGGCCTTCAGTGTGACTCAACTGCATAAAAGTGATCTCCAGATCCACAGAGATTGCCCATCCTGGTCTCCCCTGACTGGCAATGACCATCTAGTATTTCAGACAGTAGTCTTCCCAATCCTGCCTGGAGGTGCCAGGGCTTGAACCTGGGACCTATTGCATAACAAATGTGTGTTCTTCATCACTGAGTTACAGCCCTTCCACATCATTAGTGGGTCTGCATGAGGATATTAGAGTGGACCTGGGTCAGTATCTTTTTCTCAAAGCTAAATTATGTGTGCAGGTTTGTGGAACTTCTGAGAATTTGAATAACCTCTCTGTACCAGTCTTTATCAGTTTCTGAGGAAATTCTTAGAAGTCCTCAAATATATGTCGGTGTCTCATTTACAAATTTGTGAGTATAAGAGAAAGTAATCAGGCTCTCCTGTCATGTAGGACTTTGTATGTGTGTGCATGTGTGTGTGTAATACACACACATGTTTCCATATGACCAAAACACCTGCCAAGTTAGACAGCTCACCCCTACAGTTCTTGCCAAGGCAAGCAGTTGCCAAACAAGCAAGCGGCAGGCTCAAAAGAGACATGCTGTTTATTCCCTTTCTGGTATATTGACGTGGCAAAGCTCAGGGAGGTGAGCTGGCCAAGTTGGAAACCTCTCATAAGTTTCCTGTGAACTCGTTTTCAATTGGCAGCCCTACTTTCCAAGGGCACTTATTCAGGGTGTGGTTTGGTCTGGCTGCTGCCACTCAATTCAAAAAGCCGCATGTGAATGATTCACAGGACAGTTTCAAAGGCTCAGAGCAAAAGCATGCCGGAAGCCCCCCAGGGCAAGTTCTCATTAGTTCCCTCATCCTCTTCAGCCTTCTCCGTATGTCTGTTCTGCCTGTCAGAGGATACCAGAGGAGGTCCAGAGAAGGAGGCCTTGCTCAGTGGGGACTGAACAGGGAGTCAGAGGTCTTGTTTAATGTGGTTAGGGGAGGCATGTCAGAATTGATAAGGTGGGGAAGGAGCAAATGAGTTTTTTATATTAACACATCATGGTTGAATAAGCAAATGGGAAAGCTAATTGATTTTTTTTAAAAGAATAAAGGTCTTTTTAACTAAGATACTGCTGCTTTCTTCTACAGAGAATTTTCAGTAGTGACAGATAAGAACTGTAAATATATCTTTTTTCCCCTGCAAACTGGACAATTTTATTTTTTAAAATTATTTTTATTAAAGCAAAACATCAGAAAACCAACCAACCAACCAAAAAAAGGAAAGAAAGAAAGACCATATATCACATGAAAAGAGAAAACGTAAAGATTGACATACCATATGACTTACATCATACAATATCATATGATAGCACACAACTGCTTGAACATATAATTCACATAACACACTGTCTAATGTCAAAATCTTTATTGAATCAGCCTACAGACTATATCAATCAATTAAAATGAGGGAACAAAACCCAAAACATAAAAAAGAACGAAAGCAGCAGCAGCAGGAACAAGGAAACACATCAATAAGTAATATAAATATGAAATATAAGATACAAGACAATATATACAATATATACAGATAAAATAGTGATTTTCAAATTAAATAAACCAACCCCCTCTGAATCACTAAAACACCCCTAAAGTGATTAAAAGTGGTTGAAAAGAAATTACCCAACAGCCGGCAAAGCAGACCCATTATCTAGTACTTTCTTCCTCAATTTAGCTGCATAATACGCAAAGAGGGCCACTCTTTGAGTCACAAAAAGATTAACCCCTTTCAAAAGGAAAGTCAGCTTGGACTCGTCATCCCACTCCCTCCAACTAACTAGAAATGGCTTAAAGTAGTGGTCTCTAATATTATCGTATAACTGACAGTGCAGTAAGTAGTGGGCAAGACACATAATACACAAATAACATGCCTCTACATAATACACATAGATTTATGATAACACATAAGCACACATAAGATTTATGATAACCTATCGCTACGAAGCACACTTACTAAGGTTCTGAACTTACTAACTAATTTACTAAACTACTAACTTACTTACTAACTAACTTACTGAACTTACTAAGGTTACTGAACTAATGACAACATAGAATCTTGTTTATACAGATATATTCTACTAACCTAAAAATCTATACACATTGCAGACCGCTAACAATGACATTAAAAGGACCTCCCCCTCTGTTGACAAAACAGCTTGTTATTAACAGTCTTGCCGAGCCAGCCTCCAGACCAAAAATGAGATAGATATGTTCCTTTAGAATTCTCAACAGTCACAAATCAATAAAGAAAAAGAGTGAAAAAATCCTCTCAAATTAAGCTAACAATACACATTTGAAATATTATTCTATAATATAATCACTCATTAATCACTAAATAATAATCTCTTTGCAACAATATATATACAATTAATAATATACAAACAAACAAAAATACTCAGGCCCTTTCCGCATGAGGAGGTTAAGGGAGGTCGTCCGCACCTTGGATCGGACTAGGTTCAGACTATTTACCTTAGTTCTGCACCTAAGTCTGATCCAAAACGCCCCCAAGTGGTTCTCCAGCACTCTAAGTGAAGACCGGGAAAAACCGGTCTTTCAGTTTTCCAGAGTGCGCCATTTCATTCCTGCTCAGTTGTGCAGATGCGCAAATTCGCACCAATGCGAACCTGCAATCAGCGGAGGGCGGGCTGTGGGCGTGGCCAGCTTCAGCGGTTGGTCTGGACCCACAAACAACCGGAAGCCGCCATTTTGTAAGCCTCACCAGCGCGGATCTAAAGACCTTGCACTGCTCCACATTGCCCTGGAACAAAGAGAGGAACCTGGCAGAAGGGCTTAAGGAATAGTCCACGTTGCTTCAAGCGAAGAAGAACCGGTAAGTAACGGCATGGAGCGATTCACACGCCTCGTGCAGAAAGGGCCAAAAAGTCTCATAATCACCAGATTAACCACTGTTGTGGATAGTTAATGCAGCTACCTTACCAAGTCCCTTTTTTAAAAAAATCATTAGAATAGGACACTTTGAAAACACTTTTGGACCTCCTACATCTTAAACTCTTAGCATTTCTTAATCTAGCCCTTATTAAGAGTGAAGTTTGATTTTATGTCTAACTCAGAGTGAAGATGGCTCATCTAGCTTCAATAGCTGTGTTTAAGAGGGAATTTCAACAGATGTTGCATGTTGGTTGCATGTCAAGCAACACCTGCTGAAATTCCCTCTTCTATACAACCAGTTTTTAAATCTGGCACCTTTAGCTCCTGCCATTATATTCTGTGCAGAATTATTTTTCTGGTAGTCTTCCTTTGAACCAGAAGAATTCGAAATCTGTTGTTCCTTTATGAATCAAAATCAAATGAATCTGCATCTGCAAATTATGGCCAAAGGCAGTTTTGTAGTGTATGGTGCCATTGTGGAAACTACTGTGAGCCAATCTAGATGTCACAGGGAGTTCTGTGTCACTTTCCTCCAGGTTGTTTTTAACTTAATACAGCCGTGGCACTTCCTTCCCTAGGAAAGAAAGTGTTGAAGGTTATAGAGATGCAATTCAGTTTGTATTCAAGACCCGTGTATTTGCATGCATAGTAGAAGACACATTGAGCTCAAGTTCATAGATTGGCTTTTGCTCACCCTACGCTGACTTCTCACTAGACTGATACTCTTACGGTTGCTGGCATCATATTTTCCGCTTCTCCAGTTTCTCTGAACCCCAGAAAGAGGAAATACCTTTGCTTTGTTCCATGAGCAGTGGACAACATGGCTGGCTCTCTGTCTCTTCAGCCAAATAAGTTAGTAAAAACTAAGATTTCTCTGATATTTCACAACTTAATGTATTTTTCTTAATCATAGTTAAATCATAATTAAAGTTTTTTTTCTCAAATATGAAAGCACTCTTGGTGTGATTACATTCCAGGAAAGCAAACTCATTAACTGATCTGATGTTCAGCAAAGGCTAAATCTGCATCCAGACAGCTACACAAACTAGACTCTGCTAACAAAAAGCTGGGTACAAAAGAGCCCTCATTCTCTTTCTGGTCCACAATGGGTAGGGCCATTTGTTCACATATGGTGGGAGATGACAGGTTTAGAAAAGAAGTTTGAGGAGGGAGACTTTGAACTGAAGCCAGAGGGAACAGATCAATACATTTCTTTAAGAAAATAGTCAACTGCCATGAGGGATTTTTTTCCCCACATTTTGGAGGAGTGACGAAAAATATATTGAGAATTTTGCACGAAACCTTGGATTTCTGCACAGCAAACAGGTATTAAGCACCAAAGGAACTCCTCTGCTCAAAATTTTGGGGGAGGAAGATGGACAAGAGAATAGTGTTCTGTAGGGTTTTTTTTTAAATCCTAAAATGTGAAGAAATTTCAAAATTTGAGCAAAAATCTCAAAAAAATTCCATCCAAATAAGAGAAAATTTTTGAAATTATTCATTTTTGTATGCAAGTATGAAATAAGCAAAGGTTTATATCTCTAGTTCTAGATTTATTCTTTAAATAAGGCCCCTTTTCTCTGATCCAGGATATCCTTGACATTTATAAAATGTCTGTCTATAAGCATTAAAAAAATTCAATTTCTTCGCATGTTTCTGGATACTTATAATGGACTGTTTTAAGAAAGTGGTATTGTTGTCCTGCAGGCATCCTTTCGCAGTCTTTTTGTAGTCCTTGACGCTTCTCACTATGGCCATTTCTGCACTAGACTGTTATAGTGCTATTATTCCACTTTCAACATCCTATGGAATCCTGGGGTTTGCAGTTTAGGGAGGGGCCTCAAAGGCCTAGTGGGGAAATGGCCTATTTCTCCCTCTACTGGATTATAGCCAAACATGCATGGATTTTTTGAAATGGATTTTAAAAATGTATGTTTTTACCCAGAGAAAGCATACATGAAATTGGATAACATACTACTAACTGACTTGGAATAATCCCATTTTCCTCTATGGACAGATCAGAAAAAGAGCTAATTACAGGAATGAAAAAGAAGGCAGAATAATAAATGCACGAAGCAGATGAAATGGAGTTGAAGACTATTACAACAAAACACACCATTCTAACAGCACAGAATAGCCCTTGAATAATTTGCTAATGTGAGCAATGAACATGTCATACAAAAACCAAGGGACAAAGCCAAAAAGAGGCCTTCCCCCTCAACACATTTAAATAAAAAAGTAAAAGCTCAGTCATCAGTCCATTGTTCTGGGTTTACACTTATTACAACGTACTCAGTACTCTTATACAACTGCCGTATGTTTTGAAATGGAGAATCCTAATGTTGATGATGAGACAGGCTGTTTGTAATTTTATATTTGTCCCTGGGGGAAAAAGATGTAACTGCTTTGAATAAATATTCTTTCATGTGTGTTCAAAAAAATCTGATTCCTTTAAAATTGTTCTGGATTTTGAACCCACAATTCTCCAAACATCACAAACATCACCCACAATTCTCCAAATATCTTCCTACTCTATTAGCCTCCTCTTTTGCAGGCTATTTGTATGACCCTGTCAAATGCCTCTTCTGCGGCTAAGGATGATTAGGTAACTTTAGGCTACCTCATACTGTCAGGCAGGAAAATCCTGTTAATTTTTTCAAGATGCAAAGAGAAGTGGGCATTCTCTTCATCTTGGGATATTATACTTTATGCTTCCTGCTTGCCTAGCCTTGAAGTCTTCCCCTGTTTCTCTTTACTTAAATCTGTTGCATGTTTTAGGGGAAAGCTTGTCACAATTCAAATTAAACTGTGTCTGGAAAAAAATTTTTATTTTGGACAGCAGAGTTATATCAGCGAGTTAGGGTTTTTTTTTAATGGCATCTTGTTTCTTATATTATAGTGAGTCTTCCATCATCATCGTCATAGTCATCTTCTTCATCATCATTTATTATTTCTATCATTGTTACTATTGCAATTATATTAAGGCTGCAATCCTATAGTCACCTACTTAAAGGAAATTCCATTGAACTCAACAATACCTACTCCTGAGTTGACCTGCCTGAGACTGTGGCCATCTCTGCAGGACAGTGCCCTCCCAGCATGGGGACGTGAGAGGAGCAGGACCATGACGACACTTTCACATGACGTCATGGTCCCGCCCTTCTCGCATCCCCAGCCAGTGCGATTGTGGGGTATATCATTGATAGAAAAATTCCATCCGTGGCCCCTGATCATGCGATGCTCCTGTCACTGCCGGCCATCCAGAAGGGGCGGAAGCGTGATCACATGCTTCCTTCCCCACTGCAGCATGGGAAGACAGCCGGCTGCAGTGCGGAAGGAAGGAGCATGTTGTTCATGCTCCCTTCTGCATGGAGCTGGCTGGTTGTGGAAGGGAGCATTCCCATCATGCTCTCTTCCCAGCAAAGGCACTGCTGGGACCACAACGGGATGTTGACAGTAACCAGTAAGGTGTGCAAATGGCCTGTTTTATTAATCTTTCAAATCATGCATTGTTGTTGTTAGCTGCCATTAAGTCAACCTCATAATCTTTCCTAATGGTAGGCTCTTATCCTAAGTATGGGTTATACTTCAGGAAACTCAAATATTGTGGCACACCCACTTCTTTCAGAGTGATCCATAGTTTCTCATGCTCTAGACGATCTGTAAAGCACACACTGAGTTTCTTCTGAAATTCTTTTGCATGCTCCATTATTCAGTGTATATTTGCAGTATGATCCATAGTGCCTTTTCCTTTCCTGAACCCAGCATGGACATCTGGCACTTCCCACTCCATACATGGTAAAAGTCTTGGTTGTTTAATTTTGAGCATCACATTGCTTGCATGGGAAATTAATGCAATGGTCTTGCAATCCTTGCTGTCCCTTGTCTTGGGGATTCAAATTAATATTGAGTGTTTCCAGTCTATGGGTCATTATTTTGTTTCCCATATTTGCTGACAGATTTTAGTTGGAATTAAAGTAGATTCTGTCTCTGTAGCTTGAATCAGCTCTGTTGATATCCAGTCTGTTCTTGGTGTTCTATTTCTCTGAAGTGCAGCTTCCACTTCATTTTCTAAAATAGTAGTTTATCTTCAAACAGTTCTTCCTTGAATGAATCTGTCATCTTTTCATCTGTTTTAATATAGTTCTTTGATGTATTGTTTCTGCTGTCTTTTTATTTCTACTTGGTCATGTAATGTGTTCCCCTGCTAGTCATAGAACATCCCATTCTTGATTTAAAATTCTCTTTGTTTTCTCAGATCTTGTGGAAGAGGTCTCTTGTTCTCCCTTTTAGGTTGTCATCTTCTATTTCTCTGCATTGATTATTATAGTAGTTCTCTTTGTCCTTGTGCACAAGTCATTGAACAGTTTCATTCAGGATTCTGTCCCCTTTTGCTTCTTGACTGTCCTTAATTGCTTGAACTGTTTCCTGTGTCACCCATTGAGGCTTCTCTTTCTTTTTCGCTAAAGATAGTATCTTTTTGCATTCCTCTCTGACAATGTCCCTGGATTTAGTCCAGAATTCTTCTGGCTCCCAAGTATTAAGTCAATTAGGCTTAATAGTGCAAATCTATTTTTTACATTATCTTTAAATTCTGTGGGGATGTTCTTTAAGATGTATTTGGGCATGGTGGTTGATTTAGTTTTCTCCTTTAGCTTTACTCTAATTGTTGATATTAGCTGTTCATGCTCTGTACCACAATCTGTTCCTAGTCTTTTTTTGCAGAGAGAATAGAGCTTCTGCATCTTCTGTTTGCAATTATGTAGTCTATTGATTTCTGTATTGGCTATCAGGTGATACCACTTCTTGAGTGGCTTGAATAATGTGTTTAGATGAAGAAACTGTTGGCCTCACAAAATTCAATCAGTTACTCTCCTGCTTCATGTCTTGATCTTAGACCAAAATTTCCTACAATCTTTGAGTCTACTCTGTTTCCTATTTTTGCTTTCCAATGACCTGTGATTAATACAATACAATATTTATTAATGCGTAGACCAAAGGCTATTGGCATACAAATATTAAAAGCAATACAATACAATACAGAATATTAATATAAAATAATATAAAATACATATATAAAAACAGCATAGTAAAAATACATCATGCATTAAGTTGCATAATAGACATAGTAGACATGTGTGAGAAAAATTTAAAATTTGGTTTAGTTAAAACATACCTATGATTAATAAGAAGTCTTGTTTTGATGTGTGATCAGTTTCTGCCTGGTTTCCAGCATGAAATCCTGCAATTTCTTCTTCTGCCTGTGTAGTTGAAGCATGAACTTATATTTGAGTTATATTTCTGGGTTTTCCCTGGCATCATATTGATATTATTCAGTCAGAATTTGCATTATATCCTTTCACTACCCTTGCTACATATCTGCTCTCTATTGATGTCACCCCATTTCTTCTAGATGTTCATTTCCTGAGTAAAACTCTGTATAATTATCTCACTCAAAATGTCCCTTCCCTGTCTACCTCAGCTTCCTCACCCCAAGTATTGCAATGTTTATGTGTTACATTTCTTTCTTTCTTTTATGAGGGCCTTTTCAGCAGCTTATCTCTGTCTCAGTGGCATCTGGTGACAATGGCAGCAGCAGCTCTTCCAGGAGAGGAGCATGATGAAGCGCTCTTCTCTGTACCGGCTGCCTGCAGGAACCAAGTGTGATGGCCATGCTTCTTCTTTCCGCAGTACAGCTGGGCACTGTCCCAGGCTGCACTGGAGCAGGAAATGCAGCCATTACACTTCAGGGACCTCTGCAGAGAAGGTAAGTGTAGGTGTGCAGTGGGAGGGTGGCACAACCACCAGTCATTGATGGTCAGTGATTTGTGGTGCAATCATGCCACCTATAGACAAGAGAAGGATGGGTCCAGGACAATGTCGTGCATAAGCACCATCCCCATCCCCATCCCCATCCTTCTCTTGTCTCTATACCGGGTTGGGTGCATCGCACAGAAAAGGCCTATGTCTAGCTTCCCTTGATTCATGCTTCTCACATTCCATGTTCGCATAATATGTATTGTGCAGCTGCAGACTTTCGTTTCATTTCTGAGCATGTCAACAGCTGAATATCCTTTTGGCCTCAGTTGGATTTTTACTCACAGTGGTAACCTGATTTCTGGGGGTCCCTTGGGGGGACACCTCGATGTGCTCCAAGTTAAAAAGGGTGGGGAACTTAACAGAGCACAAGCAATAGCAAAACAAGAGGCAGGGCAACCTAGCAGGATCTTTTACACAATTTTACGGGGTCAGGCCAAGCCAGAAACCAGATAAATATATCAAATAGATGGTTTTATTGAATGAAAATGGTCTCACGCACCAACACAATCACTCAGTCACTCACAGAAGACCTATTAAGAAGCAAAAGAGTGGAAAATGGATAGGGGATATAGTAAAAGGGATTGTAGATGGGGTGATACTGCACCTATCCTGAAGTCCTTGGTCCGGGAAGCAGCAAGCAAAAACAGAACTCAGCAAAGAAACAGCTGAGGGGGTTACTCAACTAACAGAGTGACAGTCTGCTAGCGTGGCAGTGAGTTCTCTGGAGAAATTCTCAAAAATTAGGACTACTTGTAGGGCAGAATGTACCTCAAGGGCAAATCCTCTCCTGGGAAGAACAATAGGCACCACAAAGGAAAGGATGCTCAACAATGGCAACTCGTTTTGCATTATGGTTTTATGATATGTTGCCAATGTTTTAGGATCTTCGGTTGCAATGGGTTATAGTGTAAATTTATGTAGATTGTCCTTGCCTTGTATGATTTTTCTGGAATCGCAATTGCTCAACTTGGGGAAAACACATTAATCTTCTCAAGCTGGCTCCTCTGTGGCTGAGGACCCTCTGTTTTTGTCAGTTTGCACAGCTTAAGGTCTCCTTGGGCTACATGACTGGAGATTTTCCTGGCCTGACATACTTCTCGGTTGTTCGATTATTTTGCCTACGTGTCCATCTGGGCAACCTCTCTGGTATGGTGGATCACATTTGATATCAAAAATTGTAGTCCCTGGGATAGGGTATGCCAGTGGGGTAACAACAGCACTACTCTTAATTGCCCTCTGCTATACCCCATTAGCTCATTGAATGCCATCGAATCTGGTAATTTCATCATCATTATGGGCCTTTCCGTACTACAGCTATAGTGCTATTACTCTACTTTCAACATCCTGTGGAATTCTGAGGTTTCTAGTTTACTGAGGCCAGAGAGCTCTTTGGCTGAGAATTCTAAATGCCCCTCCCTAAACTGCAAACCCCAGGATTCCATAGGATGTTGAAAGTGGAATAATAGCACTATAACAGTCTAGTGTGGAAAAGCCTTATGTCTTGTTTCATTTTGAATTGTCTCATCGTAAGTTTTTTGTGTTAAAAGACATTCAAAAGGGGTTGACTGTGGCTTCCTGCGCAGTACTAACAAATGTTAGCTATGGTGCCACTGCCATTGTCTCTGACAGACCCTCCACCAGTGTCACCCCCACACACACTCCTGCTGCCCAGTGGCTGTTTGGCACATTTAGTCTGACTTGACAGCAAAGCCTGTCTGACATGGGAGACTCTACCGGCAGCATTGCTGCCATAAGCATAGCCTCCTGCATCACAGGAGCATATAATCCCACCACTGTGGAAAGGTAGTGTCATTAGTTATTGTGCATGGATAATGGCAATTCCTTACGCACGCACACACATTTCTAAAAAGAAAGAAGAGCAGTTTTCACTTACTCACTATCTTGCAATGCCTTTTTAAGCACTTCCGCTCTTTTTTGTGAGGCCTTCTTAGTCCTGTGGGATTGGCACATGGAGTTCTGCATGTCCTGACATTTTCATCAATGATGATAGATAAATAGATAGATGTGATGCTACTGTGTAATATTATCTGAAAAATTATTGACTGGATGTCATAGAATCATAGAATCATAGAAATGTAGAGTTGGAAGAGACCACACGGGCCATCCAGTCCAACCCCCTGCCATGCAGGAATACCCTCAAAGCACTCCCAACAGATGGCCATCCAACCTCTGCTTAAAAACCTCCAAAGAAGGAGATTCCACCACACTCCGAGGCAGCATATTCCACTGCTGGACAGCCCTTACCGTCAGGAAGTTCCTCCTGAGGTTCAGGTGGAATCTCCTTTCCTGCAGCTTGAATCCATTGCTCCTTGTCCTGGTCTCTGCAGCAGCAGAAAACATGTCCTCTCCTTCCTCTACATGGCATCCCTATGCCCATAACAGTAAGCTCGAGAGTTCATTTGCAGAGTAATAATGACAAGCTGTGGCCTCCATCTTGAAAGTGGATGTGGGCAAACATATTAAAACAGAACAGAACAAGGAATGCTTAGGGACTGAAGGGGTTGATCTAATGGCAATAAATAGGACATAATTTTCCTATCTAGTGAAGACCCCTAGGGGTGCCATGGGTTTTAAAAGGCAAGTGGTAACTCACTATAGCCAATTTTAAACAAATTATGGTTACTGTAGAGCAGTCCTGCAGAACATATGGCCTGAGGGCCACATGCGGTCTGCCAAAGGATTTTGTACAGCCCACATCACTCATGAGCTTGAGGGCCAAAAAAGGTTGCAGCAATTCGGTTGCTGATGGTTTTGAATGAACCCAGCTAGGCTGTTCCCTCTTCCTTCCCTCCAGGAGACAGCAGAGAGCCGAGCTGATGCTACCTTTTGCCCCTGCACAAGATGGCGGCAGTTGCTTCTTCTCCTTCTGTTTCTCTTGGATGGACGGTGAGGGTGGAAATGCCAGCAAAAAGAGAAGACCAGTTGGGGCTGGAGGGTACAAGAAAGGAGGTGGTCTCTTCCTCCCTGAGCAAACCAACATGGATTGTTACACAGTGAACTGGGACCCTCTGTGGGAAGCAGCTTATTAGTGTCCTCATTCACCTCCATTCCTCCCAAGTTCCACTGGAAAAAATTAAATTGCATTTAAAGATTGCATTTTAAAATGCAATTTAGATCTATCCTGGTGTGTACTCTCATAAATTCTACTCCTCCACACACCATATGGAATTCCCTTTATTTATCCTCCAAATCAATTTTCTTCCCCCTTCCTCAGAAATAATACTTTTTTTTTCTGCCACCCCAAATTGTTCCCCTCCTCTTTGATCTTGTGCAAATCTTTTGCAAATTACACACTGCTACATTTCTTAAGGCACAGCTCTCTTATCTTTCCAATAATCCCATTTACTGGTTTTATGTAATCACAACTTGCCACATCTGCATTATCTCAGTCGTCCTAACAAAGGGTCAAGAGGGTAACACAATGGCCATTTCTGCCCAATACTGTTACAGTGCTCTTATTTCACTTTCAACATCCTATGGAATCCTGGGGTTTACAGTTTAGGGAGGGGCATTTAGAATTCTCAACCTGAAAGCTCTTTCCCTTCAGGAAACTCCAAATTTGAGAATTCCACAGGATACTGAAAGCAGAATAATAGCACTATAACAGTGTAGGGTAGAAATGGCCAGTCTTCTCATTCCCTCTGTTGTATACTGGTGGTGGTGGGTGAAATTTAAGGAAAGAAGTTTTCCTAAGATTGCCGGGTAAGTTTCTAGCAGAAGCAAGATTTGAACTTTTCAGCCATGGGTAGATCACACACTCTCAGCCCCAGAAACTCCAGTGATATGTTTGCCTTAGGATCACCATAACTCAGAAATGACTCGAAGGCACACAACAGCAATGATTCGCCAAGTCTACTTTGGTGAAATAAAAGCTTACCTAGAGTTTGAAAGCATTGTTTTTAAATACTATAACTCCCAGAATTCCCCAGTCAGTAATCATGCTACCTGGGGTTTTGGGAGGTTGTAGGTCACCAAAATGAACTTTTGTGAAGCTCTCATTGGAAAAGATGTCAGGTAAAAGATGGAGCAAGTTTGTTTTATGCTGCTTAAGAGACCTTTCCACACTATGCTGTTATAGTGCTATTATTCCACTTTCATCATCTTCTGGAATCCTGGAATTTGCAGTTTATGGAAAGGTATTTAGAAATTTCAGCCAGCGAGCTCTTTGGCCTCAGGAAGCTGCAAACCGCAGAATTCCACAGGATGTTGAAAGTGGAATAATAGCGCTATAACAGTATAGTATGGAAAGGCCCTAGTATACGGAGAAGGATTCAAACTGCAGGAAAAAAAGTTCCACTTAAACATTAGGAAAAACTTCCCTAATTTCCCTTTTTTATAATATGGTTTATTTTATTTGCAAAATAAATTATGCAAAATTAATTATACTATAATTTATTTTGCAAATAAAAAACATTATTATACCATTATTATAACTTTACTTGGAAAGCAAGGTGCTAAAAACCTATCTGCAGCCCAAAGTTATTTAGCCTATTTAATTTCAGCCCTCACTTACTGCTAAGTTGTACAGGTCTACTGTAGAGGGTCGGCTTTCTCTCCCTTCCCCATAATGCTTTCCAGACAGGCAGCAAGGGCAATAACAGTCCGGGATGTCCTACATAGCTTGGAGATGCCAGACTAGGAAAGGCTGGTTCCAATTCCACTGCCATATATTTATTTGGTTCTCACTCTTCTACTCAAAGAAGAGGTTTTTTCATGCATCTATTTGCTCTGCCTGGTATATTTTCACATGATCTGCTAACGTGAAGTCTTGGCCCTAAAAAGTGGCTTATAAATAGTTGAAGGATTGAAGCGATCTATAATCAACAACAAGCCAGTTTGGTGATTAACAGAGAAAAAAACGAAACAGATTGAGTTACATAGAGGGACAAGACAGGGATGCCCTTTGTCTCTTTTACTATTTATTATGACGATGGACGTACTTAATAATACAATAAGAGAAGACAAGGCTATCAGAGGAATCCAGATTAAAAAATATTAATACAAGCTAAAAGCTTTTGCTGATGATCTGGTCTTGTTCTTAGATGACCCATCAAGTTGCATAAAATATTTGATTGATACAATACATAAATATGGTGAATTCTCCGGTTTTAAGATTAACAATGAGAAAACAGTTTTGTTAACAAAGAATATGAGTGATAAAGAAGAAAAGGTATTAACGCACATAACAGGATTTAATATAGGACAGAAGGCAAAGTATCTAGGTATCTGGATTGCAAAAAGAAATAATGAACTATTTCAAAATAATTATGAAAAAAAATGGAAAGAAATAACAAAAGACTTGGAAAACTGGTCATGTATGAGGTTATCCCTAATAGGGAGAATAGCAGTTATGAAAATGAAAATACTTCCAAAACTGAACTTTCTTTTTCAAAACCTTCCTATCATTATGAAAAATAAGCCTTTTATACAATGGAAAAGAGAGTTATCTAAGTTTATATGGCAAGGAAATAAACCCAGGATAAAATGGAAAGTTATGACTGATCCAATAACAAGAGGAGGACTGGGACTACTGGACTTACAGATATAAGGCTGCAGCAATGACTTGGATAAAATAATGGATTAATTTACAGAATACGAGAATGCTCTCACTTGAAGGAGCGGACTTAAGAATGGGGTAGCATGCCTATATGTTTTATGATAAAGCAGTGATCGACAAATACTTTTTGCATCATTTTTTAAGGAAATCATTACTGAAGGTATGGAATGAATACAAGAATAAAAACATTCGGCAGCTTCCCTTATGGGTGTCCCCCTAAGAGGCTTTTTTTGGAAGATGGATTGAAACAGAAAAGTGGTTGAGATATGAAGATATAATAGAAAAATCAGCTTCAAGTACAATTAAGATCAATACAAGAGAGAAATTGGAAGAAGAAGGAATGAACTGGTTCCCTTATAGACAATTAACTGAAAGATTTCAGATGGAAGTTAAAACTTATAGAATTGAACTAAAAGAGAGAGAAGGAGTGATAAAATTGCTATTTGAAAATCCCCCACATCTACTATCTCATATATATCAGGAAATCTTACACCAAGAGAGGGAAGAGGAAACAATACAGTCTACAATGATCTTATGGGCTCAAAATATAGGTCATTCAATTGAGTTAGAGTCTTGGGAGCAGAGTTGGAAAAGAACACAGAAATTTACAGTTGGCCAGAACTTAAAAGAAAACTATCATAAAATGTTTCACAGATGTTTCTTGCCACCAGAAAAATTGATGAAATTTTACAAAACAGGAACAGGGCAATAACTGGAAATGTCAAAAGGAGGTTGGTACGATGTTTCATATGTGGTAATCATGTAGCAAAGCAAAGAAATATTGGGGGGAAAATACATAACAAGATCTGTACAATATTGAAGATGCAATTTGATAAGACACCAGAAATGTATTTGTTAAATACGACACATATGTTTGATGGTACTGTTTTAAAGAAATATTGGCGGATAATATTGTACATGGTCACGACAGCGCGAATAGAATATGCAAGATTATGGAAAACGCAGCAAATACCTACAATTGACCAATGATGGGCAACTTTTATTGAAAACAAGAATGCAGATATAGTCTCTCAGAGGCTAAAGGGCAAATCTGATGAAGAGATTGAAAAAGAATGGTGTGTCAGGTAATTGCTGGGTTCTATCAGATGACAATGCTTAGTGTAAGTATATTGTTTATTAAGAGGATGTAATCAGATGAATAGTATGATATAATATAACACAATATTTAGGTTGAATTTATTGTAGGACATATCATGAAATATATCAAATATTAGTGTGGTACATTTAATTTCAGTATGTTGATTATATAGAAGAATTTGAAATCTAGAGAGGAGAGGAAGATTATCAGAAATATTTCAATGAATTATACAGTGATACAATATGTGTTTTATATGTTGTAAATTCAATAAAATTATTAAAAAAAAATAGTTGAAGGAAAAGGGTTAAAGAGAAAACACCAAAGTATTAATGGTATACTATCTGAGCCCTGTGCTACAACAAACTCTCCCTTGAAAGGCTTTGAGGAAATACTTCATGAGCTTCCTTCTGCTTCTTTGCTGCTCTTAATAAGATGGTTGTCCTGGTAGCTGCTTGTGCAGACAGGACAGCAAGTGGCCTAGAGCAGGAGAAACAGGTGGGGCTTCTTTTCCCATTAGTTTTGTTAATGGTCCCAGAAATATAGAAGTGTATATAGAATTCAAGAGATCCCAAAACATTCTACTGTGATATTTTTTGTGTGTGTGTCGGAGTGCATATGTTTTCAGCAGTCCACAGTAGGTCAAAATAAAGCTTGTGCACCCATTGTCACCTTGACATTTCGCTGAAACAGGGAAAATGACTGCCTCTCCAAGAGCTGTCACAGATCTGTGACACAACAATGTGGCCACCATAACGAAAGTGTATTATGCTTTTACTCCCGAATACATCAACAGATTTGCCCACTAGTTTAGAAGTCGTTTATGTTTGAAATAGTTTATTAGAGGCTCCTGCTGGATCACAATTTAAAATAGTATTATAATTAATGCTGATTAATTGATAAAATATAAATTAGTTTTTTTAAAAAAAATTATTAGGGGTACTAAATTCTCTTTTAGTCCTACTGAGAATATAGCCATGAATAGGGCTTTTGTTAGTGTCGACTAACAAGCATCACTTATTTCAGTTGTGATAGCACAGTTGGAACTAAAATTGGATTTTTAAAATTACAAAGAATCCTAGCCTAATGTGTGCATTAATAAAAACCTGCAATTGCTCCTTGCCCTGAGATAATTGCCAAATATTAAAAAGCAAACACAAAGAGGAGTTGGTAGCCAAGGATGCTGGACTTCTACACCACATGTTTGTGCTACTGAAAACCCTTTTTCTCTGTCAGTATTCTCCTGAACTGTGTTGTGACAAATGACATCTGGCAGCTAATCCCTTTTGACCCACCACTTTAGTTTGTAGTGGCAGGCAGTTACAGCTCACTTTCATGTCTGAACATAAATGTAATTTCATAGTCCTAAGTGCACGGGCATTCACTAACTACAGTGGAAAGAAGCTATTCCTTAAGGGATATGTATTACAGGAGAATTGTACTCCAAGACTGATATCAAGTATTTGTTTCTGAGCCTGTCTAGGCTTGGCACACAAAATCCTCTTTGGTGCCCAGTGGTAATTGCTCACTTCAGGTCCAATCCAAGTCCTACTGAATGTCTTGGAAAGACTCCACTGGCTTGAGCAGCACTTAACGTCAGCTCTTTGTATTGCCAAAAATTTCTCTTGGGAGAAGGGAAGAGGCATGTTCTGATTATGTCATTTGAAACATATTCAGTAGAACTGCTCCAAAAGTTTCCAGAATGTTAATGTTCTTTGACTAGTGCTAGAGCTCAGCAAGAGGGCAAGCACTGTGAGCCAGCATTTGCTGAACTGGGACAATTCACACTACGAACATTTCCTCACTAGAGTGGAGGAGTGTTTCACCGCATATCATGAATGGTGTTTTTTACTCTGATTTACCCCGATTCCTATCTGCACACCTTCCAGTTTTTATTAAAGAACAGCAGAGAAAATCATTTGTAGTTTCTACATCATCAATTCTCGTGGAACTCCTATTCTCCTCTCTTGCTCTACCCTGCCACCACTGATTGGTCAATTAAAAAAAAAAGTTGTAGAAACCATTGCTACGTTTTAGCACAAGTGGTGTGAATTGATATAACGCTTCTGCATGTAGGAAAAAAAGCAGCAGAAATAGTTTGTGTAGTTTACATCAGAGTTTTTCTGTTTATACAATACATTGGTTTAACGTCGATATTAACCACGCTAAGACCTCACCTCACGCAGAACCATGGAATGATGTCAAAACAACTTAACATGCAGATGTAAAAGTGACAACACAACGCTACTGCAATGTATCAACCTTGTGCGGAAAGGGCCTAATTCTTACTTTGATTGTGGCGCTGAGGAAGATCATAGGTCTCTTGGTACTGATGAATCTGAATTTTGAGGCCCTAATGGATAGTGGGAGCAGGAACAAATACTGGAAAGCACGTATATCAATCAGCAAAGGAGAAGGAAGCTAGGCTCCACATGCTTATAGATGGACCAAATTTTATTCTTTAAAAAAGTGCAACGTATTTCAACCTTTGTTTGGCCTTCTTCAGGGGCTGTATTAAAAATACATTATTGTCAATATTATATAAAAGAACAACACACACATATAAAATCCAACCAGTTCAAATAGCAGAATAGTATATACATAACAAATCTTATACATACCATGAATCCAACAGACATTTCTGGAGTTGCTACTGCAGTCTCCTTGAGAACTGGTCTGATATCTAACAAAAGGGACAAACTACACATGTTTTTGGTATTTATACAGTTCCTCAGATGGTTGAGAGCATAGATTAAACTCTAGAAATTTCTGTTGGATTTTATATGTGTGTGTTGTTCTTTTACATAATTTTGACAATAATGTATTTGTTTTTCATACAGCCCCTGAAGAAGGTCAAACAATTTATATATGGGCTTTTTTTAAGAATAAAATTTGGTCTATCTATAAGCAAGGGGAGCCTAGCATCCTTCTCCTTTCCTAACGAAGAGTGCACATGGACTGCAAGAAAGATGGGGACAGATGAAACTGGGTTGGAATAGAAGTATCAACTTTATTGATTACTGATGATGACTGCTGATAAGGGTGGTCATAGCATGGGGCAACAGATCCCAACATTAGAAGACCCACCTGCTACCCAATGAGAAAAATCCCATCTCCATCCCACTTGCTGGGCACGAACTATGGAACAGCAGATATAAGGTCAAAGAAGTTGGAAAGGACTGCAAGAACCATTTAGTCCAACCACCTGCTATGCCTGTATATACAATTAAAGTACTTCTGAAAGATGGCCAACCTAAGACCCCCAAAGAACTTAACCAGCCCTCAAGGCAGTCTATTCTACTGTAGAAAAACATTTACATTCAAGGAATCCTTCCTAATTTCTTGCTAATGTTCAGGTAGAATCTCTTTTCTTGTAATTTGAATCCATGTACATAGGTGCCATCCTTGTGTGGTTCTCCCACAACCTGGACTGAGGCAGGAGCAACAGCACCTGAGCTGGACATGCCTACTGAATGCCTCATTCTCAAGGCCCCTTGGGCATCTCCAGCAAGGTCCCATCCTCTCCAACACTGGATCCATCCCTGCACCAAAATTTTGCTAGCAGTAGTGGTAAAAGAAGACCCCTAATTAAAACAAAAGACCAAGAGAAATACAGTCAGCTCTCCACATTTGTGGGTTTAACTTTCACAGAAGTGATTATTTGCTAGTTTTCCCAGACTCTGCCCCCACTTCAGGCACTTCTTTCCTAGGTGAACCTCACCTCTTAGCAGCTCCGATCAGGCTGTACAGCCCTTTAAAAGCCCACCTCTGATCCTCTTCCTCTTACACCAGCTGCTGCTTAGCCAGCTAAGGACGGATTGCAGCGCAGTTTTTCAGCACCACAAATATTCTCCTGATGCCTCCTCTCAAGGAAGAAGATGTGCAAGAGAGAAGAAGTATAGGGCCACCGTGCTGACCCACCCCCTTTTTTCTTCTTACCCTGATCTGGTATGGACCCTGGGTGCCTGCTCTCCCCACCACACTTCAGCCCCTTTCCCACACACATACATATGATTTTTGCACTTTTGTGGGGGGTCCTGCACCCCTAATCGTAGCAAATGTGGAGGGCTGACTGTAGACTCAAAGAATAAAAAGAAGATAGAAAGGTGGTACAACACCAAATGCCAGTGCAGAGGGATCTGCAGTGGGACCTGACTGAGGCCTATAGCTGACTGTATATACATGGGAAGTGTCCCACAGCCCCTTCAGTCTGGATCCCAAACACCCAATTGGTTGGCTGGGTAACACTGTAGGAGCTCTGAAAAGGCACAAGAATTCCTTGGATGTGACACTACTGAGCCACCTTGGAAGCTGGTAGCTCCCGTTGTGCTAGGGTCTCTCTGGAATGTTCTAATGGATGACCAGTGAGTCTGGGGATCCATGCCTCCTGTCACCTTTCATACAATGAAAAATCTCTTTTTTTGTGACATACTAAGGATCTATAGAAAACAAAAAGATGGAGCACTGAGTACAGACTAGGGAGAGTGAGCTGGGTTCCAGAGAAAGAGAGAACTATGGAGTATTCAAACATCCTACTTGTCCTCATCTCATTAACTCAGTGTGTGTGTCTGAAGATACCAGCTCAGGCATATCTTGTTTGAGAACCTTCAGACTTTTGGAGGTGACAATGAGTTAAACAATTAACCAGTCATCAGTCTTTATTACTGTAAATCACTAAATTGACTGCAATTACTTCCTCTGAATCATTTTATGTTCATTGCCATGCACCTTCTAACAACCTGTCCATCTTTCCATTCCTATATCCATCTAAAGTTTGTTTGATTTTAATTTTTTTTTCAATCTGCAAAGTTCAAGGCATTAAAATCATACCACTATTTTATTTTATTTATTTTATTTTATTTTATTTTTGAGATCATGGCTCACTGGCAGGGCACATGCTATGCATGCAGACCAGTTTTGGTCCCCAGGATCTCTAGATAGGGCTGGAAAAAATTATTGCTTGAAACCCATGAGTGCTGTTGACTATATGGAGCTAAACATGCCAAATGACTTACTCAGTATAAGGCATCTCCCAACATTCCTGTCTCTCATGAGAAAGAGTTCTTGAGAAATTAAAAATTTCTCACAAAATTGTGACATACCATTTGGTCCATACCTTCTCTTCCCCTTGAACAGAGCTTGGAAAATTTACTTTGACTACAGCTCCCAGAATCTTCCAGCCAAATTGAACTGTTACCATCTGGCAGGGTGATTCTGGGATATGTAGTCCAAAGAAGTAACTTTTCCAAGCTCTACCATGACCATACTAACAGAGTCACTTACTTCTCTTCCCTGATCTTTAAAGGAGCCTAAGAATCTCAAGAAATCTGAAATAATATTTCAGCAGCCTCAGGAGAATAGGTTGGCCCTTATCTTCACACCACTCTCAAAGCAGCATCCTCAAAGGGGTATTTCCTATTTGCTTTTGCTCCCTTTTACAGAAATCTGGAAGCAGAAACACCTTGCCTGAAACACCGTGCCACAAATATTATCCAGTAATGATAGCATCATTATTTTCATACCAGCCCTGTACATGCAGACCAGTTTGATACCAGCCTCATGGCTTTACCCTACAGAACCCTAGGGCTGGTACTCTGGCGAGGCATGTAGAATTCTCTACTAGTGATTGTGGTTTAGGTTATACTCTGAGTTCATCATAAATTTTAGAGGCAGTTTGTAAGTGGGCAAAAAGTACACGAAATGAAAATATTGGTTTAATGTTATCTTTGCACCTTCTTCATAAGAAGGAAGGTTTGGACAGAAATTGCTCTTCCATGCACATGCTCTTTTTCCAGCGTTTATTTACTGTCTCTTTTCCCTAGTTCTCATTTCTGTCCTCTTTCCTCCTCTTTTTGAGCTTTTTTGAGGACAAATGTCTGAAAAGCCAATTTGGGAAGGTACAGCAGCTCTAAAAACATTTAAGAGATGTGTATTATATGAGTCCCCTTCTTGAGGATATCACATGAAGAAGGAGGTCACATGACGACTGTTGGCCCACGTGTGGGGCACATTATTAGTCCTTCCCTCTGCCCAGTCAGGATCAGCCCTGAAGAAAAGACTTATATGGAGTAACAAATATCACTCAAAAATTTCAGATTCATCCCTCCTGTCAAGCATCCAGTCTGCAATAGGAAAAAAAAACCCTCAGTAAACATAAGAAAAGAGATTCATCTTGCAATTTAATAGGAAAACATCACTGCTTGTTACATAGTATTCAATCATTCATTTTGATGTAAGTTTCAAAGAAGGATTTTCCAGTGGATTGGGCCCAAGAATAATACGGAGATAGTGACTTTACATTTGTTATCATTTAAATAAATTGCTGGAGGGGAAAAGGGTGTCATTAAAAAATGCATTTGTTTGATCATTTATGTTTGTTGTGAAGGGACATAGCAAGGGTATAGCCAAAGATGCTTAGTAATCTTTTTTAAAAAAATAATTGGAGAGCATCCCTTCTTCCATCAACAAGATTCTTAATAAATATACATGCAGAGGTATTCTGTAGCTGTGCTTAGCTACGGTTCCCAGGATAATTTTATGCTGTGTACTTTCAACATCTCAGGTACCCTTCATACATCTTAGGAAAAAAATAAGATAAAGATCACTTGGTTGTGATTTCATCCTTCCTGAAATGAGTAGACTCAAACCTAAGCATGTTTACTCAAGAGGGAGAGCCAGTCTTTTCAATTAGATTCCAATAAATGTGCACAGAGTTACAGAGTTAGTTACAAAGGGCATTTACCATATTACGGTCATTCTCCTCTCTTCATTTTGACGCATATTATATATGTAAGCCTGGGAGAAAGCATATGATTTGTGTGCAAAAGGCCCTGGGTTCACTAACTGATATCCCTAGAGAAAAGACTTATATCTGAAGTCCTGGAGAATTGCTACTAGTAAGGCCATTTCCGCACTAGACCACAAACTCTAGGATTCCACAGGATGTTGAAAGTGGAATAATAGCACTATAACAGTCTAGTGCAAAAATGGCCTAAGTATAGGCCATAAGTGTAGAAACTGCACCCCTCCAGATCTTGTGGGACTACATCTGTCATCACCACTAACCTTTGGGTATGCTGGATGGAATGATGAGAGTTGAAATCCAAAAACATTTGTGGGGGCATCTTTTCCATCCTGCGTGTGGACTTGCAGCTCGCAACATCTGGAGGCTTATGTATTTGTACCCCAGTGTGGACAAGAGCCATTTGAGTGTGTTTGTTGTGATATTCTGAAAGCTGTAGTCATAATTCCAAATAGACTTTGGGACAGGCAGTGTAGCCCATCCAAATGCCAGAGGTTGCCCATCTGATTTAAATAAACAACTAAGGGCCAATTCAGATGTAATGTAACATCTGTAGTCAGAAACACAATACTGACTATCAAACAGAATCAAAGCATAAAGTTCTCTGACCTTGAAGAGGCTTTAAAAAGTCTCTTTTTTGCAGCATCTTGCAGGTAAAAACAATGGTTTTCAGATACAGTAAAACTGTACTGAAGGTGAGGCTAAGCACAAGGGACCCTGCAAACACACCACTAATCTTCCCAAAAAGCTCTCTGAAATTCAACACTGCCTGCTTAACCTGAATGGCTTGTTAAAGCCAAGGAAAGTGAAATACAATAGCAGCCAATTGGCTTTGATATTTATGAGCTGTCAAATTAATTTCTGCAGACCAATATCAGCTTCCCAACCACTGTTGGCCAGAGGTTAACCCACCACATGTTCAAAATGCATAACTCTAAATCCTTTCTTTCTGCCTAGAGAAGCAACTGAGCAGGAGAACCAACAACGGGAAAAATGTACCGCCGTCGTCCGGAATCTTTAAAATAAACTTCTCAGCCTTTCATTGACATCTGGGCTGATAAACACTTTACAATAAACAGTATGGGCTTTTCTTAAGCCTCGGTAACGTAATAGCTTCCAGAAAAGTTTTCAGTCAAAGGAATTTTTTTTATTTTTTTTTAAATCTGAATATGGTTGCATTTCCAGGCTTTGTTATGTTATCTCCAGAAAATGAATCAGTCTTTCTTAGGGAAGTCAGCTGATTAACCCTTCAGCCAAGAAAGCTTTTTGCATATGTCTGTCAGTAAGAACAAATTTCAAGGAGGAATGCCCTGTTTCACAAAGCTCTTCAGACATCTTCAGAATGACTGAATTTATCACATCCTTATGATAAGAAACATATCTACATGATAAATGGATTTAACAGTATTTTTCAGTCTTGCTCCTCCTAGACTTTGGGAACTATGGATGTGTCAGTTCAGTGGTAGGGAACCTATAGCCATCCAGATGTTATGGGATTACAACTCCCATTGACCCCAACCAAAGGCCAGAAGTTACAGTAGGCTGTCCACATTCATGAGGGTTAGGGGCACAGGACCCTCACAAATGTCAAAAAATCACAAATAACTCCACTGGAGAATCAGATCTTTCTCTCTGCACTCACCGGCCAGTGCACCTGCTCAGGCAACGGGTGGGGAAGTGCAGGGAAAAGAAAATCTTCCTTCCTGCACCCTCCTGCTGGCTTCTGCTGGCACGCCCACACAGGTAGTGGGGGGGACTGTATCAGAAGTGTCATCCAGAAACATCTGGTAGGGTCCAGATGCCCCACCCTGAGTTCCAGGGAACAGAAATCATACATGTTCTGAGACACTGTCCAGCTTCTTGGAAAGGGGACAAGAGGGAACCAGGACAGCATCAAACTGGTATCAAACTTTTATACATTTATAGCATGGATAGGCTTAGCAATGGTTTGCAAGGGGCCCTTTCATGCTGCACAATTACAGCACTATGATTTCACTTTAATGCCATAGTACATATGAAACTGTAGTTTGTAGCTTGGTGAAGCACTGGAGCTTTCTGCCTAAGATTTCTAAATACCCTCCCTAAATTGTAGATCCCAGGATTCTGTAGGATTCCATAAAATTTCCTCCCTCCATCTCAACTGCCACTGCTTCAAAGGAAGAGAAGAGACAGTCACAATTCCATTATGCCTAGGTCTAGAAGCAGATGAAAGGTTCCCCATCCATCCCAATTGCCACTGCCTTGGCCATGGAGGGACAGGAGAAGAGGTAATATCTGCAGGACTTTATCCTCTCCTCTATTGCCATTCTCTTTTCCTTTTGTGTCATGTCTTAATTAACTAGATTGTAAGCCTGAGATTTGAGCATTGGACTATGACCTGGATACCAAGGTTCAATTTCCCACTCAGCCATGGAAACTCACTGGGTGACCTTGGCCATATCACACACTCTCAGTACCAGAATACCCCACAGTAATTTTTCCATAGGGTTGTTATAAGTTGGAAATAACTTGAAGGTACACTCCAACAACAACAAGTTTGAGGGCAAATTACCTATGCCTTTAGAATGGTTATGTCAGAAAAAGGAGATAGCACCATATTGAAGTAATCCCAAAGATACGGGAAACATGTAATGGGTAAAAGGAATTTCTCTACATGACTGGTTTTTGAATGCTGATAAGTTTTCCAGTTACACAGAAGAGTTTGTCAAGTGGGTTGGAAAGCTTGTTGAAGAATATCTAATCATCTGGATGACATGATTTCCCAAACAGTTGGAGGGGAAAAGGAGCTGATGACAAATCGTACATTGCTCGGGGACTTCCTGAAAATATGTTCCATAATGCCTCTGCCAACAATGCCATCAAGCTGACTATCGACTCCAAGATTGCTTGAATCCCAGTCAGTGGTGTCTCAGTCTTGTCTAAATTAAAATTCAGCTGGTTCATCCTTATCCCTTCCAAAACTGGTATCAAGTAAGAACTTGGAAAGTTACTGTTATTTTTTTTAAAAAAGGAAAGAGTTCCAGGTGTAGTTCAACTGCAGTCCTCCCCCAAAATAGCCAGTTACCATCAGAGCTTCAAGTTTTTAAGTAATTCCCATTTCTTAAGTGGCCTTTAGCCCAGCAACATCTGGATGTCAATGGCTTCTGGACTGCTGATTTTTTTTCTGTGTGGGAGAAAAAAAGGGCATCCATGAACATTAATGTGCTAACTGTACTTTGCTTCATTTTGAAGCAATGAATGAACCTCATTCAAACAGTTATGCACATAAGAAGAAGAAAAACATGAACAGGCGATCATCTTTATGCTATGAAAAGCTGTAGCTGATGATTTCTGTAGCCTGGAGCTGCTGTTAAAGGCAGAGGAAAGGAATAAATCAGGTTACCAGTGTTTTCCTCCTGCCAGATTCAAGTTAACTTACAACTCTAATCTCAGTTCTGCAGAACAGGTGTATTCCTTGGATTTTGCCTCCCAGAATTTGTGATGATAGTTATGATTATTATCCATTGATATAGAAAGAAAAGACTGGCAAAACATTTTGTTGCAGTTTGGTGTTTTGATTTTAAGCCCATTTTCACACAACACTGTTATACTGCTATTATTCTACATTCAACATCCTGTGGAATTCTGGGGTTTGTAGTTTAGTGAGACCAAAGAGCTTTCTGGCTGAGAACTCTAAATGCCCCTGCCTAAACTGCAAACCCCAAGATTCCATAGGATGTTGAAAGTGGAATAATAGAACTATAACAGTGTAGTGGGGAAAGGCCTGTAGTCTCAAATCTTGGAAATGTTGGACATTAAATAGAATCTATTATCAGTGGAAGGTTTTATAACCACTCTTCTTTAGGTGGCCTCACTTCCACATAACCAGAAAAATGACTTGGTGAAAGTTTCCAGAGGTAACGCAAGACTCTGTATATTAACTTGTTTTTCAAAAACAGCAACAAAACAACAATGGGAAACAAAAACAAAACAACTTAATAAGGCATTACAAACTAATAAACATTTTACATAACATTTGATTGGAACACTTTCAGTAATTTCACCACAGAAAAAAGCTTTCAAAGAGCAGTTGGAACCAAGTACATAATCTCCTACTGCCGCTCCTGCAAGGCAACAATAACAGGTCTGTCAGTGGGTACATGCACTGGTTCCAGGTTCAAAGCATAGCATTTTGACCTGACAAGGGTTTAGCTATTGGGCTACTAAAGTCCTCTGGCCAAAATCCAGAAAGCTACTCCCAGTCATAGTAGATAACAGGGGAATGTCTTGGTCTATCACAGCCTTTTTTCCACCTTCTTCAGAAATGACAACCTAATTATGAGACTGCGAAAAATGTTTTTGTTAATGCTTTCTTATAATAAGCTCTGGAGGCTGAAAGTTATTTTAATGAAAACATGGGAGCCAGTGTGGTATAGTAGTTTGAGAGCTGCAGTATGACTTCAGATACCAGAGTTCAAATTCCTGCTCTGCCATGCAGGATCTCCTTGAGCAAGTCACAGTTTCTCAGCCTCTGAGGAAGGCAAAGGCAAAACCCACTCTGAGCAAACCTTGCCATGAAAAACCCATGCTGGGTTCACCTCAAAGTCTCCATAAGTCAGAAATGACTTGAAAGCACACAACAACAATATAAGAGTAAGTGATGACACCACAAAAAGAAGAAATATTAACATTATTCTGGTGGAAACACAGAAGAGAGCCTTCTTGGTGGCTGCTCCCAGGCTCTGGAACTTCCTTCCTAGGAAGGTTAGACTGTTGTTCCCCCTGCTATCCTTCTGCAGGCAGATTTTTTTTTCCAGCAGACTTTTGAGGGCTAATTGATCAGGGAGAAAGGGTCTCTCAGAATGTGCTGCACTGCTTATGTATTGTTTTCTTTTAAATGACCATGCTTTTATCTGCTTATAATTGTATTGTTACTTTAATTATGTGAATTTTATAGCTCCTGTGACTTTTGTAAGTCCTGGACTGGGAAAAAGTCAGGATATATATAAGTACAATCATCATAAACAATATTTTTATTTCAATTTATTACTACCTCTTTTTCTTTTCGGTATCAAGCAAATAGGGAAACATTCTTCTGAGTTCAAGATGCAACGATCAGAAGAGAGAAAAATCAGTTCATGTTTTTTCCATTGTGCCTGAAGTGGATCACAGAGTGCCAAACGATACCTTTAACAAAAAGGACGCCAGCTGAATTCCACAATATTTCCCCTCTTCCCATTAAGTGTTTTGTTTTTTTGGCATGTTGGTAGTCTTTTGGCAGGTTTTGAGGCGGAAAAATAAATAAGTTTATGAATGAAACTTTGGGAGGCCAGATGTTGCCAGTATTAAGAAGAGTGGCTGAAATTCACACCATTGTTTCGGCTGTTTTGTTTTCCTCCATAGCCTTTTCCTGTGGTAGGTCAGAGAACCTAGTCTGCAACTGCCATCGGGTCCTTAAGAGGCATCAACTGGACCTGCACAAGGAGAGATGGTTTAGAGTTTTCCTTTTCCTGTGCAGCTGGTGTTTGTGAAGAGGGATCATTTGTATGTGAATTTATTTACCTAAGTCTCTCCCCCGCTTTTTTTTTTTTAATCAGTGGACATCAGCAGGCTCACCGTTCCTTGTTCATTCTGAAACAATGAATTAGCCTAATTGACACAATTACGTACATAGAAGAAAAAACATCCTTCATTTGCAGGTGGAAGTTAGACTTTTTCTTCATGAATACCAGTTAGTTCCTTTATTTTAACTCTTTTTAAGTATGACTCCATATGGTTAATCATTAAACAATATTACGAGCAACAAAAAAGCATTATGTTACTCTTCCTGGGTTTAGCTTTTAAAAAAATAATAATAAAATAAAACATAGGCCTTGAATTTATAGTACTAAATCATACTATGGGAAACAGGAAAAAACATATTCTTGATTCTGGGGATTCACACATTTGCTGAGAGCCTGGAAGCATTACGTTTTGGACTACAGCTCCCAGAATGGCTAGAGTCCATAGGGGCCATCGGCCCTGAGTGCCTCAGCCACTCCTCCTGACACTAGCGATATACACCAAGAAACTGAAACCAATACATGCAGTTTATACATGATTGCTGGAAAACACAAAGGCTGATATCAAGGAAATTAGGACTGAGTGAAATAAAGAGTTAGATTTGTTTGTGCAGACCAACCAATAACAAATGGCTGTAACTTCAATATCTAAAATTTCGTTAGCTTGAAAACTAAATGGTAGTTTAGGATACATTGGCCACTATAATGTCTTTTTAGAAAGGAGTTGGCCACTTCAGCTAAATATCAGAAATGTAAAACGTATAATGCTTCCTTGTGGACAGGATGATGCAGACAGGCCTAATGATAACTTCTTTCTGGCTGGACGCACAGTGCCATGCCACAAAAAGTTTCATCTGCTGATATCTGAATATCTGCCCTTTATAAAGTCAGGAGTGTGATGTTGCTTCTCTTTGGGCCTTTCCACACTACACTGTTCTAGTGCCATTATTCCACTTTCAACATCTTATGGAATCCTGGGGTTTGCAGTTTAGGGAGAAACATTTAGAATCCTCAGCCAGAGAGCTCTTTGGCCTCAGTAAACTACAAACCCCAGAATTCCACAAGATGTTGAAAGTGGAATAGCACTGTAACAGTGTAATGTGGAAATGACCCTTGTTTCTAGCCACTTATCAGCCTTCCACAACAGCATCTCTTTGTCTTGGTGATGGGGTGGTTTCTGGGTTTTTTTTGGGGGGGGGTGTCTTATTTTGTTTTTGCTTCCCTTGTTTGTCTGCTGCTGTTTTTCTTTTCCTGTTTGAGGCACAAGACTGTTGCCTACCTTTCAGGTGACTTGTTTCTATCAGTAAACGGAGTCCTGAAGACTCAGAGAATTTGAAGGCTCTGTCTAGACTGAAGACCTCTCTAATTCACCTTAGGCCAGCAACACACTTCTAGTTTCTGGCACTTTTAGTAGCAGGAACAGATCACCTGAAGATAAGCAATAGCCTCACACAGGATTATGTCTAACACTCACAGATGAAGGTGGGGCAATGGAAAAAAGAGAGTAGTTATTTTATTCCCAGTGTGTCAACCCATGCATGGGCTCATCCAGACTGGCAAAAAGCCTCAGGATTTGGCAGGAGTTGTTCCTGTAGAAATTGGGGAGTTATCATTATTGTTATTACTATATATCCAAACAATGTGCCTCCTGTCCCTTCTGTTTTTGATGAAGTCACCAGCTGTGACTTTTGAAAACCAAGGCAGGTGGTGGTTCTTTGTTAAATCCTGGGAGATTCTAATATAGGCAGGAATTGTCTCTCATGAGGATCCTTTCCTTTACTTCCTGCAGCCTCTCTTTGCAGTTCCAGATGATATATTGCAGGGGGAAGACGGGAGGGAAGGAAGCCAGGCCTGCACAGCAGTTAACCACACCTCCTACGGGACAACACAACCTGGTATATTTATGGCATGACTGGAAGTGAGAACTGGAATAACTGCTACAGGGCATTCAACAGAGGAACAGAATAGCCTGATTTTTACTGGATTCCTTGGCCATCTGGAGAAACCCTATGTTAACAAATATTTGGACTGGTGTGGAGGGGTGTTAAATCCAACTGCTAGTAGAATAGAGCAACAGAATTTAGGGATGGTGTTGATTTACTGTTCAGCAGTTGAGGAGAATGTTTCTAGAACCTGTTGGAAATGTTGTGTATATGTGTACATTGGGATTTATCGACTGACCTGTGAGTCTCAGGCATCTCACAAAATATTTTTTTAAAAAATGCTACAATGAACTGACCAGTACCCATAAAGGCACAATCTAAATATATGACACCAGCAGTTAATACCCGCAGAAAGAAATAGGAAAAAATAAATAAAAATTCAATAGGAGTTAAATGGAAAGCACTAAAATGTCACTAACTAGCTGTTTATAAAAAAAAGGTTTAAAGCCCCTTTAAAAATCAGTGGACGCATCCAGACTTATTGAAAAGTCAAAGATTTCGTTCCTCTTCTTTCCAATTTTATACTGGGTTAAAATAAACCAGTCTGGGGAACTGGTATAAAAAGTCTGTGATAGTAGTGGGAACTGACAGAAAACACCATGGGATAAAATATGTATGGATTTCCAGAATAAAATCAGAAAAAAATGGAAAATCTGGGACTTTCTGGTGTTTTCAAGCAGTCTGTACATGCTCAGTGTGGTGATCAAATGCACTTCTCTGAGGAAGGAGTTCCACAGGCATGTAGCCATTCTCCATCCCAACTCACCAGCAGTAATCCTAATATTACGAGGTCTGGGTGCCTGGTTCTGAATTATCTAGGCCACTGCAACATAGACATTTCCATCAGAATTAGGCAACTTGATGGTCTCCAGTTGTTATAGACTACAACTCTTACCAGTTTGAGCCAGTGTAGCTGCCAGGCAGTGATTGTGAGATATGGAGTCAAAAACACCTGGAGGGTAGAAGATTTTCTATCCCTGCTTCACAAACTATGTTAAACAAAAGTATAATTCGATCATGAGAAATGTCTTTAACTGATTGATGAAGATCTAATCCATATTACCTGCCCAGCCCAAGCCATGGCAAATATACATAATAAGGAGGCAAAATTCTTAATAGGTATCTCTGAAAGCCAATATTTTGTTGTATTTAAATTTTCTGAAAGCATTTTTAAAGGCATGCATTGGTTTTCTGCTACCAGCTGTGCAACTTGGCCTGGTCTGAGGGGCCAGTTTTCTTCCTCTGAGACTCTTATGGGGCCATGTGGAGTGAATCTAGAGCTGGGCTCTGTCCCAGCATCAGCTTGGGCTATTTTTATTCTTGTTTGTCTCTTCTTGACCCATGCACATCCCTCCTAATGCAGTCCCGCATCAGAAAGCTAAATTGGCTCAAGGGGGCATATCTGCTGTATTGGTCGTGTGCTGGCTATATTAAATGAACTTTACTCACATGGGAGGAGAACTTGAGGCAGCCACAATTTGTTTCCTTTTATTTCCCATTGTTCATGTGCATATCTGCAAGCTGGTCAAGGATTAGTTAAGGGCAAGTGAGCAATTGCACAGGCTGTGCCTTTTGCATACTTGGAGATTAGAAGCTTGTGTCCACAAACATCCACAAAATTGGCATGAATCTTTGCTGCTGCCAGTCTTAAATGGGGGCACAATCTCACCTTGCAGGAATGACCAAGTGGCCCATGAATGACCTAACACAGGTGGCCTACCTCCTGATATGTCCCTCTACTCACCTTTCTCCCATCCCCCTCCTCGAAATTCATCCTGATCCCAACCTGAGTGGCAAAACACACAACAGCAACTGGCAAGATAATATGGTTCCTCTTCAAAAATATGGATTAAACTTCAATTTATTTTAACTTTTCCCCAACCCGCTGCCAGGCATGCAAAAGAAATAGTTTGAACTTAAGGGTGGGACACATGTCATGTGCTGGACTAGGACTGACATTGGGACAAGACTACATTATTTTCCTCTTTCTGATTCAGTCATGGACTGCTAAAAGTTAAAACAAAAAGGATGTCCACTCCTGATTTTTCTGTTAAATGGTTGAGGAGGTCTCTGTGATATATATAAAAGGTGAACTGCCACTGCTTTAGGTTTCCTGGAGGTTTCATCCTTGTTTTCTAGCCGAAAAAGAGGTGATCTGAGGTAGACTAGCTGGGGGTACAAAATGGCCTTCAGGGGCCAGAGAGCCATAGTTTACCCACCTCTATTTTATCACCTTCTGGGAATGTTTTGTTTCTCATTGTGTCCTCTCATCTGACATTATAAAATTAGAAGGGCCTTCCTGGTGGCTACCCTCGTGATCTGGAACTCCTTTCCTAAGAAGGCTAGAATGGCCCTATTTGCTATCTTTCCATTCCTAGGCAGAATTCTTTTTTCCAACAGGCTTTTGAGAATTGATGATGAGGTGTTATTGATGATTATGGTGATGAAAATGAGAAGGAGTGGGGAGGAAGAGCAAAAATCAGCAGCAGCATGGAGACAGGGAGAGAGGAAGCAAGGCTAGACCTAATATTGGCCAAAGTGGGGCAGCTGCATTAATCAGCAGCTACTGCTATATGTGTGTATGATCCAAGGACAGCAGAAGCAACCATTTTCCCCATCAGAAGACAGAACTTTGTGTGCCACATGGTGCACCATATCTCTCTCCCAGGCTGGCCTGATCCCCACAGGTGCAGTTGAAGGTCTTGTCCTGCTGTCAACCTTGAAGAAAGATTAAACGCCTAATACAATCAGTTCCTCTGTTTGGAACCAGTGGAACATCTTGTCCTTTGCATAAGTTAGCAAAATCTCTGGGGCCAGCCAGCCATGGGTCTCTGCTTTTATTAATTTGCCAGCAGAATGGGCAAAGTGGTATCTGTCTTTCAAAGGAGAGAGAGAGAAAAGATTCAGAAAGCCCACACCTTGGCCATTTCCGCAGTAGCCTGTTATAGTGCTATGATTCCACTTGCAACATCCTATGGAACCCTGGGGTTTGCAGTTCGGGACCATAGGATGTTGCAAGTGGAATCATAGCGCTATAACAGGCTAGTGCGGAAATGGCCCTATCTGGGCTGAGCACTAATCTCTAAAGAGATTCCTCACCACTGCCCCTGTGGAATTAGGTCCTGAGGAAATAATGGAAGCCTCTTCCAAGTAAATATATCTAGGACTGGGTGTGAGAATGTTGATTTCTATATGACATCTGCACACGTTGATTGTGTATTGATTTTGTCAGCACTGGGGGAAGAAAAGTATACATAAACTTCCAAGACAGATTAGATACATGTGCTTAAACAAACCACATGGAGTCTGTTTAACCAGTGACAGGAATTTCCCATAGATACAAGAGAAGCTTAAAAAAAAAAACAACCCTCTCTCTTCCCCTTCTTCCTCTGAACTTGGTTCCTTTTTCTTTAAAACTAGTATAGGCTGCCTCCTTGTGGTACAATCATACCTCAAACAAGTGGCGCAGTCAATGCATTGTTACTGTTGGGACTCTCTGACTCTTATTATGGGATCAATACATATGACATTGGTCTGGCGTTACTGATCAGGTGAGTACTTTTCCAGCAACAAGCCAATATAGTTCCAGTTGACATCCATTTTCACTCAGGCAGAAGGGTAGATAGATAGATAGATAGATAGATAGATAGATAGATAGATAGACAGATAGATAGATAGAGATATGTCATACAAGCAGTACGTAAACCAATGACCCTTAGTTGATACCCATTGGACATTAATATGAGCATTTTACGTCTACTGTGCATCCGCAGGACAAAGCTGTTTTCACTAGAAGTAGGAAATTTCAGAATCAGCAGAAAGGTGGGATTCTGTGCAGTCCTCTACACAACTGTCTAGCTCAGTGGTTCTCAACCTGTGGGTCCCTAGATGTTTGTGGACTTCAGCTCCCAGAAGCCTTGAGCATTGACCATAGTGGCTGGGGCTTCTGGGAGCTGAAGTCCACAAATATCTGGGGACCCACAGGTTGAGAACCACTGGTCTAGCTAATGAGGTCTTTCATCCTGCTAACATCATATTATATTTAAGGCCCTTTCCGCACACCATCCCCAACGGGCAATGGCCACGGGGTTGCCTCGGCATCACGATGACGGTTCTGCATGACGTCATTGTGATCCTGTGGTGATCCCATGGCAACGTGTTGCAATCGCGGATTAAATTATTGCCAGGTTTCTCCCAACCATGACACAAGATTGTGCAATCCTCCAGCCTCCTTCCCGCACTTACCTGTAACGTGGAATTTCAGGAAGAACAATGGCTGCACTTCCTCCCCCAGCGCAGCCTGGGAACTGCTGGGCTGGGCTGGGCTGGGCTGGGCTGGGCTGGGCTGCGGAAGGGAGAGGCGGAGCCATCGTGCATCCTCCCATCCAGCAGGCAGCTGGTATGGAGAGGAGCATGACAGAAGCACTCTCCTCCTGGGAGTGGCTTTCACTGGATCCTCAAGTGATGGCTTTGGAACCAAGTAAGGTGCAGAAAGGGCCTAATTCTTAAGACTAGCTACTCCTGATTTGTGGAATTTAGTCCAATGATTTCATCTGACCATGTTTTGTGACCTGTTAAGATCAAGAAATTTGTGGGTTGGTATTTTAACAAACAACATGTAAGAAACAACTTACAAAATAGTTGGAGGTGATTTAATGAGGAGATGCCCACCCCTGTGTAGCCCTATACGTTTTCAAATAGGTTGGCCTAAATTTTGATGTTAGTCCCAACTAGAGTAGATCCATTAATGTACTTTACCTGTATGTTCACTTACCACTTAATTGATTCCACTCTAATGGAATTCCCAGGTTGTTAACCCCTTTTTGGGGAAAAGATGAAGGCTGATTCAATTAAGACTCAGCTTCCTTTAGCAGAATTCACAAATGGAAACACTGAATCTCTTGGGTCTCTCTGAGACAAGTTTTAGCAAAATAAGGCAAACAGGCAGTATTCAAGTTTCATAATTTAAAAAGTTTACAAATTACATTTAAAAGTACATTCAAAAATATACAGTGCTCTCTCCACATATGTGGGCTTCACTTTCAGAAATTTGATTATTCGTGAGGTGCCCACTTGCCTCCCCTCCCCATTCTCCCATTCCCTTGCCTTTTGTCCTGGCACATATGCCTCTTTCTCCATGCCCAGGCAAAAGGCAAACAAATGGGAGGGGGGCCTCAGGTATAGAGAAGGAAGGTGTGCACATGCCTTTCCTCCCCATTCTCTCCCTCCTATTACCTTCCCTTTGGCCTAGGCATGAAGAAAGAAGACCCATGTGCCCAGGCAAAAGGCAAGGGAATGGGAAAAGGCAGCCCCAGAAGGGAATGGAAGGGGGAATATTCTCTCAAGCAGGGGGAGAGTTATTTGTTTTTTCTATTATTATTTTCTATTATTGTTGTTGTTGTTGTTTTATTTTTAGTTTCACAATACTAAAACCCTGTACCCTTGGAAAAGTGGAGGGGCCACTGTATACACACAGTGCCTAAACTCTGGCAACTACAGGAAAGTTTCAAGAAAAGGAGCTGCACTCACCATCTTGAGAGAGAAGAAAGAAAGAAAGAAAGAAAGAAAGAAAGAAAGAGAGGAAGGAAGAGGGGGAAAGTCTTTTGTGTGCTGGCAAACACACCTGGCAGTTTCTCTGGTCACATGGCGTGCTTGTTTAGATACATCCCCACAATGGGTGACTGAGCAAATGGGAAAGGCTAGTATAAGGTAGAGGCATGCAGGAAGCCTTTACTGTCTAAGGCCATTTCCGCACTAGACTGTTATAGCGGTATTATCCCACTTTCAACATCCTATGGAATCCTGGGGTTTGCGTAACTGCAAACCTCAGGAGTCCATAGGATGTTGAAAGTGGGATAATAGCATTATAATAGCCTAGTGCGGAAATGGCCTTCAGCCCCATTGTTCTAATAGCAAATGACTGAAGAGGTTTAAAGACCATGCTTGGTTGGGAAGCGTTTTCCAACACTATGTAATGTTGATTTTATCTAGGAGATAGGTGGGATGTTGGAATCTCTCCTCTGAATAAATATGTTCTGCTTTGACGAACTGGAAGTTCCAAAGCAGAGCATATTTATTCAGAGGAGAAGATTTTTTTTTAAAAAAAGTAAAGTTTATGAAACTAGGGATGCCTCGTGTATGCATATCCATTTCCCAACTACCTTAGCTGGTAGCAATTAACATTTGCCATAGTTCTGCCCTTACATAATTTGTCTAGACCTTTTAAAACTCAATTAAATCACTTGAAATGAAGTCTATACAGGTTTTTTTGGGGGGAAAAATACCGTGGCTTGTGGGCACAGGGAGGGAAAGTCCTTTTGTTTTATATCTTCAGTATTCTGTCTGCTCTTTGTTTCACCGGGGCTCCCGCTGTTTCTTTAAAAAATGCATGGCAGACAGAAATTCAGCAGGTGAAGCTTTCATAGTATGGATATGCAGTTACTGAAGCATTTATCTCTTAATTTCAGCTTCCTGCTCAGCTATTAAGAGGCACAGAGCTTCTGTCCATGAAAATACAGCAACCTCGTGTCAGAGTGGGGCTGACAGAACTTCTAAGCTTTCACTAATATCCCCCAGGGAGTATTAAAAGGAAATAGCAAGAATATAAATAGGTATAATTATATGCACTTGAAGCTGAAGCCTTGATAACAACAACAAAAACAACATTCAACTCAACTTCATAATTACTTTAATTAGCTAATTGGTGATCTAGTCATTGGCAATCCTGCTACTACCTCTCCCCATGGTTTTCATACAGTGTTTAATTTCTAACATTACAGGGGAACGGAGGGGTTGAAACGTGCTTTGAAATCCATAATCTGATTTGGAAGAGCATCCCTTTCCTAATCCCAGAGACACTGAAACTAGTTTTGCCTCACCTTCTGGTAAGGGAAAGGCTCTTTATTTATGTTTTGAGTTACTCCCTTCATTGCCTCAGGTGTCCTCACATACAAAAAACATTGCCATCAAAGATTCTTACATGCAAGGTAACTTCTGGAGATGATGAAGTACATTCAGGATCAAACCAAGTGCTGTGGTGATACATTCTAATGCATAGGAACTCATCTTCATGATAGCCCCTTAGCCATACTCGAAAAGAATCCAAAATGCAGAAGGCAGTCTTGATCTTTGTTGACAAAGTACTTCTAATAATTCACATCCCTAGCAGGAATGGGTCTTCAGCAAAATTCAGGGATCTAAATGACCCACTGAAGATCAACCCATTACATTGGGCATTACAGCTGGGATAAGTGGCAATAATATATTGTTGCTGGGGAAATTAATCCGATTCCTACCCCCAGCTACTGAGAGGATCAGCATCTAAACCCAAAGGGCATAGGAAAGACTGGGAGAGTGTTGGCAGGTGAAAAAAAATCATCCTTGCTTTTTTCTTTAAACATCCCATACCTTCAACCCTGCAGTCCTTGACCCTACTGCACTAATCTGATGACTATGGCAATTGCTTTTGAGATGAAAACTTGGAAAAATATTTTCTTGGAAGTCAGCCCTTTACCAAAAAGAAGATACAGATTTGCATAACATTTGCATGCTATTACTGTTGTGTGCCTTCAAGTTATTTCTGACCTATGGTGACCCTAAGGCAAAACTATTATGGGGTTTTCTGGGGCTGAGAGTGTGTGACACAGCCAAGGTCACCCAGTGGCTCTCCATGGATGAGTACAACTCTTAAGCCTCCATACCATGCTGGCTCTCAACATTTGCATACACCAATTTAATTTGAGGTGAATATTTAGAAATAATTACTGTAATTGAAAAAGCAATACAGTGCTTTTTACCATAGCACGGAAAACAGGTGACCTGTGTATTTACTCTGCTCTCTAGGCACTCTGTCAATGACCAGCTTCAGTTAGAAGACTATCGTCCATCAACTGAACAACCCTCTGTTACAGACGGTCCTCTGTAAGGTGCAATGTAAGGAACACCTTTTCTTCAATCCAGGTATGGACAAGCTAGTTATGGTTCTTCGAGGTAAAAGGCACTCAGACTTGCATGAAAGCACTCTTGTACTAATGTATTTAGGGATGTTTGTTGTTTAGCACTGTGGCACACACTATGCAGAATTCCCTTCCTTCCAAAATTTGACACGGTCTAATAATTTACAGTCTTAGATACATGGTGCAAGCACACCTGTTTTTTTCAGGCTTTCCCTATGCAGTCCAAACATCTGTTTTTCATGGATAATGTTGTATTTTGTATTTATTGTTATTGTTGTTTAATGATTATATACCACTTTCAAAAAGCTGCATCTAAGTGGTCCATAAACCTTGCTAAGGTTGCCAGAGTGAAAGCTGGAGAAGACTCCTGTACTTTTAATAGTTGTGTAGAAGAGAGAATTACAGTGTTTTTTGTTACCATTAAAGGTACAAGAATCCTCTCAAGTTTTCAGTCTGGGAATCCTATGTGTAAATAAAATGCAATTCATTCTTTTACAAATCTCCAGGTGAGGTTTTTGCCTAGCAGATTCACACATGCAAGCTATTAACATCAGTTTAATTTCCAGATTGGAAGCTCAGGCCTTGGGAATGTGAAGAATGGTGATGTAACTGGTTAATTTCCACAGACTAAGGGCTTTATCACAAGAGGCAGGCAAATTACAATTACAGCAGATAACAGCATCTTTGGAAGAGCCATCATAGTGTAAAGCAGAGCTTTCCAAACTGTATGCCATGACACATTAGTGTGTCAGCTGCAGTGTGTATGTGTATCATGTTAATGTTATGGGTAGAAGGGCTGTCTCTCCTGCCGCTGCTGTGGGCCAGGCTCGGGTGAAGGGGCTGCCTTTACCACTGGCCCAGCGAGGGTGGCAGTGGGCTAGGTCTGGCTGGAGGAGCTGCCTCTCCCACTGCCACTACTGCCCCAGGCCAAGGAAGACCCCAGCAAGGGCAGTGTCAGTGGTGGATTAGCTTGGGTGGAGAAGCTGCCTTTCCCACTGCTGCTGCTGCTGCTGCTGCCCTGGGCCAAGGAAGACCCCGGCGAGGGTGACAGCAATGGCAGACCTGACCTGGGTGGAGCAGCTGCCTCCACTTACTGAATTACTGTGTTGCAAAATAATGCATGTCTAAAAAGCATGTCACCAACATGAAAAGTTTGGAAAGCTCTGGTGTAGAGTTTTGAGCATTGGACTATGACCCCAGAGACCAGGGTTCAATTCTCCGCTGGGCCATGGAAACTCAGTGGGTGACCATGGGCATATCACCCACACAGAGACCCAGAAAACCCCATGCCAACGTCACCTTAGGGTCACCATAAGTCAGAAACAACTTAAAGGTACACAACATCAACAACAACAGTGGTATCTTTGGCTGCGACTTACCACATGACATAATTCCCATTCTGTTGTTCTCCCAATGGGAGACCATTTGGAAAGTATTTTATTTTACATAGGAGGTCATTGACAGCTTCTTTCTCTTTGAAAAAGAAACACTTTCTAAACAGTCTCCCACCTGGAGAACAACAGAAGAGGAATGAGGTCATGTGGTAAGACCCAGGCAAAAACACTGTTATCCTGTTGTGTGATTTACTTACTTCATGAGATAAAGTTCTGAGCTGCTCTTAAAGAACAGGAATCAATAAAAAGCAGTTAAAAAGTCTGAGTTTCAAGGCTCAGCCTTAATATTTAAAAGCTTACTCTAGATATATCTGGCTTGGATTCAGCCCCTGTTATACAGATAAAATATACAGACCATGAAGAATCCAGTTAGGAAAATAAGTGCATTTTAGAAGGGTACAAATTGGACAATTTTTCCAAGGCCCAAGAACACAGTATTTCAAAAGAGCAGAAAAATTATTGCGGCTGATTATCACCTCTATTAATTCAGAGCAATGCAAGGTTCTGATTGCTTGCCCTTATTTTGGAACAATCAGAGCTCTCTGATGTCGCGAATGGAATGAACTTTCTTTGCAGTGTGGTTTGGAATTGTTAATACTGCCTTAATTCATATGCATTAACCATTGACTTTGTT
>CAOKZL010003987.1:0-56286 GCA_948472985.1 Iguana delicatissima
GCACTGGTTGATTTGGATGTTTCATTCACACACACAACTCACCACTCGATGTTGAAGCCAGCAAGTGATTAACATCTTGCGGAGCCTTGAAAAAGTTGCTTTGGGGAATTATAACCTCCAGAAACAACTCTCTTAGCAGTCTGGGGGTCTCTGGGACCTATGGTTGAAAAAGTAACATTCCCAAGCTGTTTTGATGATGTGTAATGTAGCCTTTTACAGTGTCAAGGACACAAAGAGAATAGCCTGGCCCTGTAAATGTAGATATTTGCATATGTGCACCTACAGTTCTGTATGGAGGTATAAAACAGTATGTCACAATCACTAGGCTGGAGATTGATAAAGTCAGAATCTGCAGTCTTCTCTGATTTAATTGATTTTGGCCCTTCTCTTTTAAAACAGTGCCTGAGAGCAAGAAATCCATCAGTAACCCTTCCACCCAAGTTTGCCTTAGAACTGCTGACCATCTATGCTTGGGAAGAAGGGAGTTCCAGAGCAGAGAGATTCAACACAGCAGAAGGGTTTTGCACAGTGATGGAGCTCCTGGTTCACTATCAGCAGCTCTGCATCTATTGGACCACGTACTACAGTCTCGAGGAGCCCATAATAGGGGAACATGTAATTAAAATGTTGAAGGGACCACGGTAAGAATACTCTCTTTCTCTTGTTGCCCTTCCTCACAGATATTTTTGTCAGCTACGTAGACACCTTCAGTCTTTCTTTCTTTCTCTTTTAAAAGACACTAATAATTTCCTCTTCAGCACATTTGTGTAGCTTATAAATGCCAGCATGCACGATTCATTCATTTCCAAAAGCTGCATGAGTTCAGCATCTCCCACCAGACCAAGGAATCACAGGTTGAGGTTAAGGTCCAAGATTACTCTGGCTTGGATTTGTCCATGTCCAATTCAGCAGAATTGATTTCTGTGTCAGTGTGTTTAATGACCAGCACAGTGTTTTTTTTTCAAAGTTAGAAATCAAGATGGCACCCCCTACACCCACAAAGATGGCTTTTGCCATACATCTGGTCATTTCAATAGGACTGTATGAAGCTTCCAAAGAAGGCAACAGCAAACCCCCTCTGAAAAAAACTTGCTAAGAAAATCCAGTGATGGATTTACCTTAGATCACCATTAATAAATGACATGAAGGCACACAACAACAACAAATGAAGGCTACAGGTTGTTCTTGGGGGGGGATTCCTTGATAAAAAGGAGGGAAAGCAAACAAATAGGAACATACTGGAAAGCAGCCTTTGTTTAGAACATGTTGGAGTAGTGCTAGTAATTGCCGTTGTTATTTTGATCCTGCCTTTTTTGCAATTCAGGACTTAAAGTGGCTTGCAACAAATTTAAAAAAATATTGTTAAAAATCCACAACATATAAAGTTAAAACAAGATTAAACAACCAAAAAAATTAAATAAATTGGGGAGAGCTGGAGTTGTTAATCTGTATCAAGTTTAACACTTGCAATCAGAAAATTAGTGTTGTATTCCTTCATGGTTATATTTCTGTGACTTTATGTAACACTTAACAATATTTCTTCATCAAAATGGTGTGTGTTTTTGCTCACAGTCCTGTGATCATGGATCCAGCAGATCCAACAGGGAATGTTGCCCTGGGAACAGGTTGGCATCTGTTAGCCCAAGAAGCACGCACCTGCCTAAACAGCCCGTGCTGCAAGAAGGACAATGGTGAGCCTGTGGATCCCTGGCATGTGCAGGTATGGTTCACACATGTGGGACTCTGTCAGGTATCCATCTTGGAAAACACACAAAATACACATGAGTATGGGCCATTTATCATGTAATGCTAAATGCTCTCCAGCTGATTCTTCAGGGATTCTGATGCAGTGGCATTCACATGTTGACATTATCCCCTGAGCATAGTTTTAGAGTGGTTCATGGGCGCAGTGTTCCATGAATAAAAATCCCCAGGCTCTTGTTTGTTCATCTTCACATGGAGTTTGTGAACCAGAATCATATTTACATGGAGTATTTGCAATAGCTGAACTGCATGGATGAACTGTCCCTTAGGCTTGAATCATCAGTGAGTCGTTGGAAATAAGTAAAGGGATGATGATGATGATTGATTGATTGATTCACATCCTGCTCTTTTTCAGAGGAGCACAGGGCAGCCAACAGTCTACTTAAACCGTATATTTATGAACCACAAATATCTCCCTTTCACACTGTACAGTTATATCATGTTCATGCCACTTTGACTGCCTTGGCTGCATCTTATTTAATTCTGGTTTTCTAATTTTGTCAGAGGCCTTAGAGCTCTCTGGCAGAGAATTCTAAATTCTTTGTACTTCATGAACCTACACATCTGGAGCCATACCAGTTAAAGTTGTATCAAAGTGCTATAATTAATAGTAGTGCATTAGCTGGTAACCTCAAGGCTGGACTTTTGCAATGTGATATACATTGGGCTACCTCCATACTAAGTTCAGAAACTTCAGTTGGTTAAAATACAGCAGCCAGATTGTTACTGGTACATCTAGGAGTGAGCATATCACACTAGTATTAAAATCACTCCATTGGCTGCCAAGTAGTTTCCTAACAAAGCACAAAGTGTTGGTTATTACCTTTAAAGTCCTACATGGTTTGGGCTCAGGTTACCTACAGGATTGCCTCCTCCCATGTAATCCACCCCCCACACTCAGGTACTCTGAGGGACATTTACTTCAACCTGCCAGAACTAGGCTGGCAATGGTGACCCAGAGGACCTTTTCTTCATCTGCCTCTAGACTGTGGAATGACCTGCCGGAAGAAAGTCGACAGCTGAATACACTGTCCAAATTTAAAACTGCCTTAAAAACCCATCTCTTCTAGCAGGCCTACCTAGATGATTTTAAATGGGATTTTTAACTATGAACCTTAAGTATTTATTGACTGTTTTAATAGGTGTTGTATTATTTGTTCTTTTAAATTGATATTGTGTATTTTACGTGTTGTTTTAGAAATGATGTTGTGTTTTTACTGGTGTTATATGTTATATGTTGATCTGTTGTTATTCCTGGCCTCAGTCGTCGTCGTCGTCGTCGTCATCATCAGTATTGTTATATGGGGGGCGAAAACAATGTAACACAATCTAATGTAATGAGTAAGGGGAAAAGAAGATAAACTTGAGGAACATTCATCTAGCATTTTTTTAAAAGCATTGAAATGCACTCCTGTTGATGTATACTCCAATAATTTCCACTGTATTCAGTGGATCTTACCACTAGATATGGGTGCAGAGGACTGCAGCCCCTGGATACATTTGCTGAACGCTGCTTGATCCTTTTCTTTCGACACTGTTGTGCACAAGTTATCTGAGCCATTCTATTTTAAAATGTGTATCCCTGGTAAAAGCTGTTCAATATTTTAACCAACTTTTCCTCTTCCAGCCAGCCAGAGCCATTCCAGTGCAGGAGATTGAGATCTGTGTGAAAGGCGTCAATGGGCAAACCTGGGTCTTTAACATTTCACCCAATGCAACTGTCCTGCACCTGAAAAAAATGATTGAAGCACGCAAGAATATAATTGTGAATCAACAGCGCCTGACTTACAATGAGAAAGAGCTAGATGACCACAAAACACTCGCTGCTTACAATATTAGGAGCAAAGATACTGTTTACTTGCTTTTGAGACTTAGAGGTGGCCACACATCCCTTGGAACTGTAGACCTCTGAATTGTTACTTTATAGCAGGGTGAGGGCACTGTTTGGGGGTTTCAGCTCCTGCAACCATCACCACCAGTGATGTTGGCTAGGGCCCATGGAAGCAAGAGTCCAAAAAATGTCTGGAAGGCCACCGTTGTCTACTGCTGCTTTACACAGAATTAGAATCAGCATGTTTGGGGCTTCCCAAACTTTTTAAGTTTCAGCATGGTTTTTCAGTAGCACTTACGTTTGCTTTAGAGATATTAAGCTTGATAATCAAACAATATCTATTACAAAAATAAATTACAAGAAATATAATAAATTTTACAACAAAAGTAAAAAATCTCCATCTTACCATTCACCATAAATATGGATATAATTGGGCAGGTGAAGTGCCTAACAGTACAACCCTATACGTGCATGGATTCAAGGGGACTTACTCCTATGTATGTTGGTACCTGAAAATTTTGTAATGACTACATTTACAGATTATATCTTACAGAATATTAAAGATAGGTTGCAGAATATATGCTGTTCAAATACTCTGTAAACCTTAACCAAAGTCAACAGAAGTTAACAAGTCAGAAGTTCTCCATTTCTGTTCTTTATGATCTTTTTTTAATCAAATATTCTGCCCCTTAAGATTTGTTTCCCATTGTGCAGTTGGCATCTATATAATCTTTCTGCTCTTAATAGGTTGATTAAGAAACATCTATTTTGTAACTTCATACCTGAAAATGAACCTAATAAAATCTCCTTCAAAATCTCCCCAAGTGTGTACACCCATAACTTATTTGAAGGTTTGGGGGTGGTATATTTCGAGCAATAAAATGCATTTGTCCTATATATTCTGTTTAACTAGGAAGGTATAAGGTAATAGCTATCACAATCTTTTTATTCCTTACATGATGACTTCTTCCCCCATTCCACATATGAAGCCAACAGGACTGGTAGCTGAATCTTACTTCATCACTGACAACAGAGGCCCATTCACACTACACAGTTATAGCACTGATATTCCACTTTAACTGCCATTCTTCTATTCTATGGAATCCTGGGATTAGTAGTTTAGGGAAGAGCATTTAGAATTCTCAGTTAAAGAGCTTCTCCAGTGATTCAGCAAACTACAGACCTTAGGATTTCACAGAACAGAATTATGGCAGTCCAAGTGGAATCATAATACTATACTTGTGCTGTACGAATGGTCCCCTTCACTGCACTGCACCTTGGGATAACTTGTGGCATACAGGACTGGAACTGTTTCACAGCCCTTTCCCCCCTAGTGCTTCATGCCCACCCCTAGCAACTGCTGCTGTACTCTGCCAAAGGAGCAGTCTCAGCACAGCCATCTATCCATGACTTTCAGCTAAACTTCCTTTAAATTAAGCTATACTGCCATAATTTCATTGGAATTTAAAAGATTAGATTCCATTCTGCTTCCTTCATTGCTATTAATATTTGAATCAATCCATTTTGATATTGGTCAATTCTAACGGGACAGGATGTTTGGAATATAATCTCTTGTTGCTTTCCTTTCAGGACTAATCCATCAATTTTAGATAATTTGCTTATCATATTGGCTTGATATAATTCAACAGTCGTCTTCTCTTCATGGCATGGATCTAGAAAAATACTTTCTGTTGGCTACCTGACTAAACATCCTTGACAAAACCATCACCATAAAGCCCTTGTGGCTTAAATCCAATCGCAAATCCCTACTAAAGTGGATCCATTCAGTCAACTGCTGAATGACAAAGCAACGTATAGATTTCATTGTTCCAATGAGTTTATTCTGGGTGAAACTAGCAACTGCATATAAGCCTCAAAGCCTAGAAAACCCACAACAACCTACGGATATAGGTATGTTATTCCATCTTAACATAGGAGACTCTTCAGCTTTGCTCAGCAATGAAATCATTTGAAAGGACTAAGGTTGATATCTGGAGTGTATTTATTCTGAATCATAGCCCCTCAGGTGGTAGTGTGAACCAATAATCTCATTTTATAGCTGCCAGAACGTTCAAAGTCTGCCACATTGCATATACTTTTCCCTGCATTCCAGCCTTGGGCTGTCTTGGATCAGGTTTGGTCTAAACAAACAGCTCATTACTTGGGAAAACTGATTTTGGCCTTATTCTTAATTATTAACAACAATTACCACAGTTTGGATTTCTTACCTTTCATTTCTATCTGACCACACTGTTTATGCCCCCACCGTGCTGATGTGTGTGTGTAACTGACATTTTATAAAACTTAAACATTATTCACCTTTAAAGTGACATAGTCTGGTTTTTCCTGCAATGTATGAACATGGCAACCCTAGAAAATCATGAACAACAGGGGTATATAGGTATATTATACATGTAGTTCAGTCTGTAGCAGGCATGGGGAATGTGTGGCCCTCCATGTATTTCTGGACTACAGATCCCATCATCCCTCACCATGAGCTATTTTGGCTAGGGATGGTGTGAGCTGCAGTTCAAATACCACCTAGAAAACCACATGTTCTCCAGGCTGGACCTATAGTCCGTGCTGGACTTCTTTGTTTGATCTGATATGCAACCACTTTCTATTTTGCTTTTTGTTGTTTGTTAATGTGATCAGAATTTACCTTATATCATTCATTCATTCATCGTATTTGTATGCTGCCTTTCTCCTGGTATGGGGAATTCCAGTACAGAGAGGAAGTATTGCTAGGTGGCAGCTGACTTATTAAAAAAAATCAACAGCTGTATACTATAGGAGAGAGCCAGCATCATGTTGTGTTTGAGTGTTGAGTTACAGCTCTGGGAGACAAGAATTCAAATTAGCCATGGAAACTCACAAGATGACTTAGGGAAGTCACACACTCTCAGCCTCAGAAGAAAGCAAATGGAAACCCCTTCTGAATAACCTTGCCAGGAAAACCTTAGGACAAGGCTATTACAAGTTAGAGTCCACTTGAAAGCACATTAACAATAACAATAACAACAACAACAACACTTTAGTGTTACCAGCCTGTACACCCCCACACCTTGACATGGTTTCATTGGCAAAATATGATTTAATTGGCAAGATGCATTAATTGGAATTGATATAAAATGTGCCTTACTATGGCTGTATGGCTGAGCTGGATAAGAAAAGACTGGCCAAATACGTGCGCTGCAAATTAGGTCAGAAAACACCTCTAGGCATAACCAGGTCATAGTCAGGAAATCACCAGGAAACTCTAGGGATAATATACTTGCAGCTAGCCTTAACAATTCTCTCTTTTGGACAGTAACAACTGGGAGACTCCCAGCAGACTGCTGATGATCTTAACTTCTTTTTCCTCTGACCAAACAACCTTTCCTTTGTCCTAAAACCTGTCCAAGCAGCACTGAGCTAGCAGGGCAATCGTTAGTCCCTTGCCACCTAACACTAAATCATTAGCCCATTCTGGACCCCATTGTCCACTCTGCAAACTCCATTGTTTGCTTGGCCAGAAAGCCATGCATACCCTTGCCCTCCAGGCAGAAATAGGACATACAAACCCTTAGTTTTGGCCGCTCAACTTGCAGTACGCTGATTGCTGGTTGCCCTTCTGCTACTCTGATTCCCCATTGTGTCCTGTCCTTAGAAGTGAGTATAAGTCATCTCGCTGCTTCATTGCTGCTCTTCTAGATCGGTAAATATTGCCCACTATACCCTGAAAGCTTGCTATCTAAAACTTTCCTCCTTTTTCCTTCAGTTAGCCTTGCGTGATTGCATGACTGTTTGGATCTCTCGTGTATGATTAATTCCCCTAATAAAACACAGTTCAGCTTATTGTTGGATCTCTGGCTGGTTCTTCTTTGCAGAAGAAATGGTCAACATAGGTGGAAAGATTTCACTAAGTTACCTCTCTGTCACAGCCCTCCTAACTTAAGCTAATAATTTCTCACCTTTGCATGGAGATACTGGCATCGTGGGTGAACCCCTGAGTCACCCACATTTTAGGGTAACAGTAGATATATGGCATTGCAGATGTTTTCGGGCTGAAGCTTCCATACTCCCTCACTGTTAGCTATGCTGGTTAGTCCTGATAGGAGCTGTAGGCCAAAACCATCTAGAGGTCATAGCTGCTCCCATACTTTGGATGAACAGAACATTCCTTATAGACTATGTCCATTTTTTGTGCAGGTCCACCCACTGATTCTAATCACCTCCTAGATTGTTCTGTGAAGACCTTATTATAATCACATTTGCTTGAGAGTAAACTCCATACAGCATAGTAGAACTTTATTCTAAATAAATATGTTTAAGATTACTCTGTTAGAGGATGGTCTTCATTGGTCAAGATGGCCACGGGAGCTGTGCTGAACCTAAACCTCTGCCAGCCAAGAGATGTTGGGAATTACTTAGGACTGCCCTCACCCTACGTTGACTCTGTATTAATACTGTGGCTGTGTCTTTGGGCAGGAAATAGTTTGAATTCAAGATGGCTCTTCACTAGCTCCTCCTTGGGAGATGAGTAAAATGGTCTACTCTGAAGAGGGTTCTGCCAGCAGAAGAGCATTTCTAATTGCAGGATTTCTGCTGGCAGAAAAGGCTTGTTGTGGTTAACCCTACCCCCCTGCCCCACAGCTGATGCATCTTAGAGGGCTGCCCTGTCCATTTCTTAATCTTACCCATTTCAAATACAGGAATAATTATAGTGGCCTACTTCAAGCTGTTGCAATGACTACCAAACTTATATATGTGGATTACTTCAGTTGCTAAGAGAAAGAAATTATATACATTATTCTGACCCTATCTTCTTAAGCAGGTGTCTGGAACAGATTACATTTGGCCTCCTCCTAAAGTTAATCCAAGATATTTTGCTACCTGAGGCAAAGGAGAAGATGGCACTCTCCCTGCCCCCTTTCAGGTACGGAAACTGACTGCAGTAACAGCTGAATAGCATCAAGGTGGGGTGAGATACTTAGGAGCAGCAAACTAGTTTAGGGAGCGTGGGATAAGCCTTTTGGCCCCAGCTCTCTCCTTCAAGAAAGGAGGATGGCCAAAAGTAAAGGAGGTTGCTCCTGCTGCCCTCCAGCATCTGTTGCCTGAGGCAGTTGTGTCACTCTATTTAATCATAGGGCCAGTCCTCTCTTGCAGCTCTACAGCTCTTTAAAAACAAAGAGGAAGAGTGTGTTGTTAGTATTGTGAAATGCTGAGACAATTGTCAGCTCTGTATATGTCAAAATAACAAGTGGTAAAGTGACAGCTATGTAACAATGCCCCTTTGCAAGTAGAAGCCATTCATGTCCATAGAAATAACAATGACTTTAAAAAAACAAAACATAGCTGAGCTACATGAAAATAACCACAAGGAGGCATAGAAGGACTTCTGTCTTACTCTAAAGCCCTCTATTCTGTTTTGAAAACTCCTTATTACTTTGAGAAAGTAGCTGCTGGGGTAGCACAACAGCAGGCACATGTAAAGCAAGCAGTGTCAGTGAAGCAAAATGTGATTCAATGACCGCAATAAGTCAATAAAACTGTACTAACAAATAAGTGTAAGAAAGATACTCATGTGATCTTTATTTTCTGAACAATGCTTAGTTTGGTTTAGCTAAAACCCACAACAATTTCTCCCTACCACCACACCATGAACTAAGACATAGATGGAGGCCGCTTTAGAGGTCATTGTCTATTTTAGTTTTAAAAGAATTTACTGCTTCTCCTAGGAAAGTAAACCCCTATAAAAATCAGTATTAATGAGACTTACTGTGGCTTGTGTAACAAAAAATAAAGTAAAATAAAAGTTAACTCTAATGTAAGAAAACAGCTGAGACTAGCAACACATTAGAGTTCATGATTCCTGCTGTCATTCCATTTCATCTTCCCTTCCAGTAGGTTTTCATTTCTATACTACACAGAAAGATTTAGATAGGATTTGTTATCCCAAAATGGGGTGACACTGGGGTCCACCGGCAATGCCAGCATCTCCTTAAAATGTGAGGAACTATAGCTCAAAAGGAGGCCTGTGAGTGGGGGTAATGATGGGATGTTTTCACCTATGTATACTGGTACTAACTGTCAGTCTCCATTTGGAAGTTAAAAGAATGTTTTATTAGGGGATTTACAGACACACAAGAAATCATGCATTCTCATGAACCACACAAGGCTAAGGAAGGGAAAGGCGAGAACGGCTGCATAGTGAGAGATTTTGGGTGAAGTGGGTGATATTTGCCAATCCAGAAACAGAAGATCAGGGTGAAGTGGCTCAGATTGGGGGTCTGAGGGTAGCATAGAGGAACAGAGATCTGGGTACCACACACTACATTTAAAATACTATGAGTGGCTGGGCTCGGAGTTGGGCTTAAGTACCCTGTTTCCTGCCCTGAACAGGAATATGGTGGATCAAACAAACAGGTCCGAAATGGTCTGACCGTCATAACTTCAGCTGACAAAGCATTGGTGGGAGTCACGATAGTCTCTTAATGTCTGGATGGGTGAGGGAACAAAGGGGAGTTTTTGCCGGAATCAGCAACAGGATATCGGATATTGGTCTTTGATTGCTTCATCAGGGCAATTTCATTTGTTATTGTTTCCTGGGTCTAGGCAGTTGAGAGGATCATCTCAAGCCCATCATGTAAAGCTCTCTGGCTAATTTCCCTGAATTTATGACTTGGCCATGCTGAGGTCATCCATCCTAGCACGAGGCTTGCAGCCAGAGACCTTCCCAAATGCTTTCCAGCCATAAATATTCTGTTTTTATATGAAAAATGTTATTCCTTGCTAATTATGCTATGGTATAGGATAGGGGTGTAAGGCATGGTAATAGATTGCTTGATGTTCTAAAAGCAAGACTGCTGATTTGTTTTTCCCACCAAGGTACCACAACAGCCCAACATGCTGATCTACTATTTAAATTCACATCAACATGGAGAACATGGTTATTCTTCTCCCCACCTCATTCTCACAATAGTTTAGGCCAAGAGACTGACTGGTTCAACATTTTTAAGTGTTTTAAGACAAGAACCTGGCTCTCCCCACTCCCTGCCAATATCCTCTGCTTCACAATAGCTCTCAGAAAGACACACACACCAAACTGAAGGAGTTTCTCCAAGCTGTTACAACTCCTCTTCTTGGCTGTTGTTTTTAAAGTCCTGGGCAAGCAACGAAAATAGGGAGTTAATTCCACCAGTGGTTATGGGGATAAGAACTGAAGGTTTAAACAGTAGCGGTAAATCAACCTATCCTATGGACAGCACTGAGGTTCCACAGATGTGACATACTTTGCTCATTCCCAGTTCATGAGGTATTTAGAACTCTCTGCCTCACCAAACTTCAAATCCCATAGTTCCATAGGGTGGTACCATGACAGTTAAAATGGTATCAAAGTACTGTAATTGTGTGTCATGAAAGAAACTTGGGCGATTTCCGCACTAGACCGCTATAGTGCTTTTATTCCACTTTCAACATCCTATGGAACCCTGAGGTTTGCAGTTTTCAAAGGCCCCTCCCTAAACTGCAAGCCCCAGGATTCCATAGGATGTTGAAAATAGAATAATAGCACTATAACAGTCTAGTGTGGAAATGGCCTTGGAAGTGTGGGATGGTCTAAATTGGGCTGAATCTGAGTCAAACTATTTTCTGATGGAGTAGGAGGAAAGATAGGTTGCCTCACTGTCTTCAGGTGCGCACTCAGCCAGGGCCAATTGCCCATAGCTAGTTAACACATGAAAGAAGTGCTGATCTGTATTTCCTTGCCCAAAGAGGCAAACCTAACACTGCACTGCTTAGAAGTGAACATAACAATTTCATTTAAAAGGTTAATGGAAAACCATCTGGAATAGATACAAATAATACAAAACATTATTATTCAAAACAATTACCACGTAAAAATGGATGGATAAACACCAGAATCTTGCTGGAAAAAAAGAATATTAAAAATATAATGGCAGGGGCAATGGATCTTGTAACTCTATTGAGACAGATCTCAAAAGATTGTTGAATTATTTCATGTTGCTACACTTTTCTTCGGAGAACTTTAGAAGAAGTGTGATAGTCAGAAAGCCATGCAAGCTTTTTCCTATTGCTGCATGGTAGGAAAAGCAATATCTTTTAAATGTTTGCCTGCCACAGAAGTATTTCAAGCACACAAATCTTTCTAGAAAGAGACAAAATAACAGCTGAGATTTGCATCATTGATGTAATTACATGATAGAGCTCCACTGTTGTACTTACATCAATTATACCACTCCTAATACCTACTTTTACAGCCTGACGGCAGCCTGGCTAAAGGGTTTCCAAGACACTGCAGGTCGGGTCCAGTGTAGTACAGTGGTTTGAGTGTTGGACTAGTATTCTAGGAGACCAAAGTTCAAATCTCCACTTGGCCATGGAAACTTTCTGGGTGAACTTGGGCCAGTCACATTCTCTCAGCCTCAGAGGAAAGCCAACCCCCTCTCAACAAATCTTGTCCAGAAAACACCATGATAGTTTTGTCTTAGGGCAGTGGTTCTCAGCTTTTTCTTTACTGGGGACTCCTTATAACGATGATTTATTGCTGGGGACCCTCAAGATTTAATTCAAGATTTAAATATTTAAATTTATATTTAAATATTCAAATATTTACTTAAGAAAATGTTTGTTTGTTTGTTTGTTTAAGGCTTGTTTGTTTGTTTGTTTAAGGCTTCCGGAAACTAGGATTTAAATCCCTGTTCAGATACTGGGTGATCTTGGGCAAGTCACATTCTCTCAGCCTCAGAGGAAGGCAAAGGCAGATTTGAACAGATCTTCAAAAAACAAACCAACAAACCCTGTGATAGGCTGACCTTAGGGTTCTTCTATTGGGAACATGGGTTCCATTCCACCATAAATCCAGCCATTTGGGTTAAAAAATAAGGCAAGCGTTCAGCCTAGTCATCAGAAGTAGGCTTTAGCTTTCACTCTCCAAACTGGTAGATTGGAGCAAGCGCTCAGCAAAGCACCACCATTGGTCCCACTGCACCACCCCTCCAATGCCTTTGCAAATGAAGGAGCAGTTTCAGCACACACACACATCCCAACTACCACATCCCTGTCATTGCTGTTGGAGGGCTTCGTGGACACCCAGGAGTTCATGGACCCCCCCAGTTAAGAATTACTGCCTTAGTGTTGTAACAAGTTGGAAATGACCTGAAGGCAGACAACAACAAGAACAAACAGAGGGGGCACTGGGAAATGACATCTGCAGTGCTTTGCTGGTCACAGGACATGTCAAGAGTAGGCAACTGATGAGACCCCTTGGAGTTGTGCCACAATTGCTTATTCCATACACCTCATGACTAGGAAGGAGATTGATGTGGGCATCATTTCCTGGTGCTTTGATTTGTACAGTCACAGAAACTGGGGTGCTACTGAGATGAAAAGGTAGGTTCTGGTAGTCATTTTCAGTCATTAACGACTGTACAAATGAATCCCCAGCAGTTATGAGATGGTAAGTCCAGATAAGTCCAGTAATAAGATCATAAATTATGAGATTGTAAGTCTAGCTTATGATCTCATAACTACTGAACAAGATGCCAGCTAGTGCCATCAGCCTTTCTTGAAATAGAAGCCTATGAAACTTCTACAAGACATAAAATATAGCACAATATAAGGTGTAGCAGAACATTGTATCTTAAATACTAAGTATCTGAAATACTAGCTGTATATATTTTAAATTGTTGCCTCCTTCCAGTTGTGTAGCAACGGGGGAGAGTAATGGAGGCGGTTCGCCCCCAGCAGCAATGTTTTTGGGGCATCCCAGTTCGTGGCCACACCCCTGCGTGCCATGGCCACACACTCCTCCCGCCATCCTCCACGTACTCCAAGCTCTACTGCTGCCTCCTTCCATCCTGAACACAGGGTTACTGGGCTATGTTTGTTGTTGTTGTGTGCCTTCAACTTGTTTCTGACTTATGGAAACCTTAAAGTGAACCTATCACAGGGTTTTGGGGGTCTGAGAGTATGTGCTGTGCCCAAGGTCACCCAGTGGGTTTCCATGGCTGAGCAGAGAATCGAACCCTGCTCTCCAGGGCTGTACTTCAACAATCAAACCACTATACTTTGTTAAGTGGCATTGCAGAAGATGAATGTGTCTCTTGAATTGAATTTGGAAGAGCTACTTTTCCAGGGTGCAACCCCCAGGACACCTTGGCTAACATGCCACCAGCCGTGGTGGATGGGGGTTTCTGGAAACTATAGTAGACATCAAAAAATAACAGCTGGAATCCTGTTGGTCACTCCTAATTAAAGTAGACCAATTGAATCCATTGTTGAATGGTGAATTGATACACAGGTAAATCCCATGAATTCAGTGAATTTACTCTAGTTGGGACTAGAGATGGAATTCAGACCAAATTTGTCAAACTCTGGTCTTGATTTTTTTCACAGCAGCAAAAAATACTGTAAGTTTGATTACTGGGAAGAACATAAGTAGTGCTTGCTGAACTAGATCAAGATCCGCTCCACAGCCAGTGTTCTGTCCTCAGGACTTGCCATTCTGACGCTTCTAAGCTTTTCATAAGCACAGCACAAAGCTGAAGGCCCTTTTTCCTGTGGATTATTATTAACTCGTACATATCCAGAAATCTACTGTCTAAGCACATGTACATTCAATTCACATGAGAGATGCCAGATGAAATACAGGACAGGGCTCGTGTACTCTTAATGGCTGTGTAGAAGTTGGAATTTCAACAGATGTTTCTTGTGTGACAGCAACATGTGCTGAAATTCCTTTTTCTATACAGTTCTTAAGGACACTGGAGCCCTGTTCTGTCCTTGACCTGGCAATCCTCGATCAGATGTGTTCTTGTTCTCCCTCCATATTTCTTCCCTGGATCTGGCATAGTATTGTGGTTTGACTACAACTCTGGAGACCAGCGTTTGAATTCCTACTTAGCCATGGAAACCCACTGGGGGAGCTTGGGAAAGTCACACTCTCTCAACCTCAGAGGAAAGCAAAGGCAACCGTGCTCTGAACAAATCTTGCCAAGAAAATCCTGTGATAGGTTCACATTAGGGTTACCATTAGTCAAAAACAACTTGAAGGCACACAACAATAGCGATTTCTTCCTTGCTGTCTTTACTATGAGTACTATGTGCCTTTAAGTCACCTGTCAAATTAGGAGGACTCCGTGATTCTTATGTTTTCTTAGGCAAGGAATACTCAGAGGTGATTTTGCCAGTTCCCTTCTCTGAAATCTAGCCTATAGTATCTTGCATTTGTTGGCAGTCTCCCATCTGAGTACTAACCAGGACCAGCTCTGTTTAGCTTCCGAGATCAGACAGGATCTGGTGTCTTTAGGGTATTTAGGCTCCTAGTATCCTTATAGCTTGGGGCGAAATATGTTGGTAGCAGGAGAGAATAGCAAGTATTATACCTCTTGCAACTATGGAGAATTAAAAAGATACACACGTCCATAAAGATCTGTTACCCAGGCTAAGCTCCTCCATGTATTCTATGCTTATTCATTTTGGCCAAAAACTCTATGGATATGTTAGCCTGCAGTTAATGGGAAGGAAGCATCACACTAAGGTCAGCGTATTCCTAGACACTGGCCAAAGAAGGAGCAGCTACAGAAATCCCTTCCAGCTCAGAAAAAAGAAGTCAGTTCCAGCTGCCAGATGCCCTGGAATTTAGGGTTAAAGAGAACCACACTTTGGCTCCACCCCTTGACAAAGGGATTGAGGGTAATTTGGAGGTTGCAAACCCTGCTACCAAGAAGAACTTCAAGGCAAAGTAAAGGCCAACTGTTTCAAGAGGCAGAGAAGAAGCAGTTGCTTCCTTTTCCTGCCAAAAAGAACATTTCAAATACTATTTGCCCTCATAGAATAGAGCTTGGAAACATTGCTTTTTTAAAAAGACTACTCCCAGAATCTAGTGCTCAGCATGACCAACAGTTTTTCCAAGGTCTGCTACAGATGCAAAGAGAAGCACACGTGGTGGCATAAGGACCAAGGACTTTGAGTTATTGTTCCTGTGCGAATGTGTGCATCTGGGTTTGTTGTTGCCATATGTGATGCAACCTGTTATAAGAATGCCTTTAGAATCATTGGATTAAAAGGCAGAGTATAAAGTTTCTAAATCTGTGCTTCTCAGCTTTGGGGCTTTGAAATCTTTTGAATTTTTATCTTCCAGATTCCCTGAATGCTTTGCCATGCTGCCTGGGGGTTTCTGGGAGCTACACTCCAAAATGTCTGGAGGACCAAAAGCTGAGAAACACTACTGGAAACAAATGAGCAAGGGCAATGTTTATATGCCTAACATGCAGCTATGTTTGTACCTGTTCTCTAATTCATTAAATTTATTTATTCTCTAAATTCATAAAGAAATACATTAATTACAGTCTTGGGAGCAGGTCAGCAGAAACACAACAGAATGCAAGATTATGCTTTCCTATTCTAATAATCACAATAAAGAAAAAAAAGAGGGGGTAGAAGACCTAAGAAAATGTTCACGATAAGAGTCAAAGAAAATGTTCTCAAACTAGGAGGATTCTGGGAACTGCAGTCCAAAAACTAACTTTCCTGGGTTTATTGGCTCCATCATTTCTTTGACAGAAATTAAGAGGTCTTCCAGATATCATTAACCAAAAAGGGGAGATAAGTAAGTTTGTGATACAAATAAATTTGTGATGGAAACAGCTAATTAAGAGTGCTTTCATTTAAATTGCCATCCATAACAGAATATGTCTGGATGATCACTGAACTGAAAAATTATTTTCATACAGAATTGTAAAGTACACCATGAGATAATAAACTGAAAGTTTTATTACAAAATTTAAAATACAGATATGGTGTTTTATGCTGTGTATAAAATGTGATGGGCACTAGGCTGCTCATGGAAAGACTTTTTAGGGGTGTAAGATCTTATCAAGTTAAGCAATTAACTTTACACCACTTAGATTAATGCATGAAATTATGTCAGCCAAGATTTATAGACCTGTCAGATAAGATGAAATGTGCTGAATGGGTGCGATACAGTCATGTTTAAGCATCTTTAAGGCTAAAATCCTAAACTCACTTAGATGAAATTGCATCTCATTGAATTTATTGGGATTTACTTCTGAGTAAATGTTAGGCTCATGGTACAAGCTCCAGTGATTTCAGTGGAGAATGAATAATGAAGTTTGTCTATGTGTGTGTATCAGAACTGGAAAATGATGGCACTACACATGTTTGGACTCTGATTCCCATGATCCATCCCCATAGTCTATGCTGATGGAAGATGCAGTTTAACTATATAGTATATGGCAAGAAACACACCTGTCCACACCAGGGGTACAACTAAAGCAAGAATAGGCAAAGTGCTGCCCAAGGCTCCAACTGCAGCCTCTAGGGGCTTCTTCCCTCTTCTGGACTTCCAACACCCCCTGTGTTTAGGCCTCAAATGGTTAATCATAACCTTCAGGGAGAACAGTGAGCAATTTTCTTCCATTTTGTCCCCTTCCCTTATCTATTATAAGAACCGGGGTGGATTTTATACCCTCCAACTGTCCCAGTTTAGCATGGGCAGTCCCAGTTACCCCTCTATTATCCCACTATACAGCTGCTTTTAGAATGTTCCAGTTTCTTTCTCCTCCTCTCACTTTCCCCCTTAATTTGGTGCAAACTGAGTTCATTGTACAAAAGTAATTTTCACTCAATTAACTTAGTGAGGGAGAGGAATGAGGAGGAATCTTGCTTTTCTCAGTAGACTCAAACAAAAGCAAAGTGCTGCAGCCTCTCCTAGCTCGTCTTTTCTTCCTCATTAGTAACTTTTGCTATCTTTGCCACGCTTCACTGTTGTTTGGCCACATGCGTCCTGGTCGTCATCTGCAAAATGTTGGCGTGTATGAGATTCCTGCCTCCCTCCACCAAAACTACCCTTCTGATTTTGAACAAAAGATCCTTAGGGTCTTAAATCAGCCAGCGAATTAGTCAAAATGGCCACATTCACTTCTATTCACAGGGCCTGAGGGGTGGGTGTAGCTTTTCAAAGTCCCAATGGGCAGGGGAGGCTCCCAGGCTTCCAGAGGTTGCCTGCACCTGCATGAAACACGTTCTTAGTTCAGTCACTTTAGCAAAATGGCACTTCATTTTGTCTGTATTGTGCTGTTTTTCTGCAACTAAGTGATTTTTAAAGTGCCACTCTCCTGGTGCAGAGCCAGTGGTGGTACACCTGTCACAGCAAACAAATAACTTGGCCTCCTTTCTGGGCAACCAATTCCCTTCTCTTTGTTTGCTCCCTGGATCATAGAATCATAGAATCATAGAAATGTAGAGTTGGAAGAAACCACAAGGGCCATCCAGTCCAACCCCTGCCATGCAGGAAAACCCTCAAAGCACACCCGACAAGTGGCCATCCAGCCTCTGCTTAAAAACCTCCAACGAAGGAGACTCCACCACACTCCGTGGCAGTACATTCCACTGCCGGACAGCCCTGACCATCAGGAAATTCTTCCTGAGGTTCAGGTGGAATCTCCCCTCCTGCAGCTTGTATCCATTGCTCCTTGTCCTGGTCTCAAGAGCAGGAGAAAACAAGCCCACTCCCTCCTCGACATGACATCCCTTCAAATATTTAAACATGGCTATCATGTCCCCTCTCAACCTTCTCTTCTGCAGACTAAACATACCCAGCTCTGTCCTCATAGAGCATGGCTTCCAGACCCCTCACCATTTTGGTTGCCCTCCTCTGGACCTGCTCCAGCTTATCCATATCCTTCTAGAATTGGGGTGCCCAGAATTGGACGCAGTATTCCAGATGAGGTCTAGCCAAAGCAGAATAAAGTGGTACCAATACCTCCCTCGATCTAGACACAATACTCCTATTGATGCAGCCGAGAATTGCATTGGCTTTCTTGGCTGCCGCATCACACTGCTGACTCATGTTCAGCTTGTAGTCTATTAAGACTCCTAGATCCCTTTCACACGTACTGCTATCCAGCCACGTGTCCCCCATCCTATATTTCTGCATACCATTTTTTCTGCCTAAGTGTAGGACCTTACACTTCTCTCTGTTGAATTTCATTTTGTTAGCCTTGGCCCAGCTCTCCAATCTGTCCAGGTCCTTTTGAATGTTGATCCTGTCATCAGGCGTATTAGCAACCCCTCCCAATTTGGTGTTATCTGCAAATTTGATCAGCGTGCCCTCTATTCCTTCATCCAAGTCATTCATGAAGATATTGAACAGCACCGGGCCCAGGACAGAACCCTGTGGCACCCCGCTAGTCACTTCTCTCCAGGATGAGAATCTGCCATTGGTGACCACCCTTTGGGTACGGTCAGTCAGCCAGTTACAAATCCACCTGACAGTAGCCCTGTCCAGCCCACATCTTACTAGCTTCTTTGCAAGAATGTCATGGGGAACTTTGTCAAAGGCCTTACTGAAATCAAGATATACTATGTCCACGGCATTCCCTTCATCTATCAAGCAAGTAACTTCATCTATCATAAAAAGAGATAAGATTAGTCTGGCATGACTTATTTTTGAGAAATCCATGTTGATTTTTCGTAATTACGGCATTGTTTTCTAAGTGATTAGAAACTGACTGTTTGATGATCTGCTCCAGGATCTTTCCAGGTACTGATGTCAGGCTGACTGGGCGATAATTATTTGGGTCCTCTTTTTTTCCCTTCTTGAAGATGGGGACAACATTTGCCCTCCTCCAGTCTGCCGGAACTTCTCCTGTCCGCCAAGAGTTTTCAAAGATTATAGCAAGAGGTTCCGAAATGACCTCTGCTAATTCTTTTAAAATCCTAGGATGCAATTCATCTGGCCCTGGAGACTTGAATTCATCCAGTGTGGCCAGGTATTTCTGTACTACCTCGCTACCTATTCTGTGCTGCATTTCCCCCACTTCCTCACCTGCTCCCCAACCGCCAGGTTGAGTGTTTTTATCCTTTTGGGGAAAAACTGAGGTGAAGAAGGTGTTGAGGAGTTCTGCCTTTTCTCTTCCTCCTGTTATTAATTCACCATCTTCCCTGCGCAGTGACCCTATCGTCTCCTTCTTTTTCCTTTTGCTGCGGACGTATTTAAAAAAGCCCTTTTTATTGTTTTTAATGTCTCTGGCTAGCCTAAGTTCGTTCTGTGCTTTAGCCTTTCTGACCTTCTCCCTACATCTCCTGGCTACTTGCTTATAATCTTCTTTGATGATTTCCACCTTCTTCCATTTCTTGTACATGTTTTTCTTAACACTTAGCTCAGCTGAGAGTTCTTTAGTCAACCATTCCGGTTTCTTCAGATGCCTTCCATTTTTCCTCCTTAATGGCACAGTTTTAGCCTGTGCCTTCAGTATCTCCCTTTTAAAGAACTCCCATGCATCCTGAACTCCTTTCTCATTGACTATTCTTGACCACGGGATTTCAGCCAGCAGCTCCTTCAGTTTATAGAAGTCTGTTTTTTTAAAATCTAAGACGAGTGCCTGGCTACACTTGTCTTCTCCTCCCCACTGAATGCCAAATTCTAATAGGGCATGGTCACTCTCTCCTAAAGATCCAACCAGTTCTACTTCATTAACAAGGTCTTCCCTGTTGGTCAGGATCAGATCCAGAATATTTGATCCCCTTGTCGCCTCTTCCACCTTCTGGACCATGAAATTGTCTGCAAGACAAGCAAGAAACTTGCTGGACCTTGCCGCCTTTGCAGAGTTTGACTGCCAACATATATCCGGGTAGCTGAAATCTCCCATTATTACTGTATCTCTCCTTTTTGAATGTGCAGTCATTTGGTCTACGAAAGCGCCATCGAGGTCCTCAGTCTGGCTTGGAGGTCTGTAGTAAACCCCCACTATAATATCCCTATTGTTTCTCGCTCCCTTAATTCTTACCCAGATGCTCTCGACCTGGCTTCCGGTGTTCAAGTCATGGATCTCTTCACAGGTGAAAACATCCTTGACATATAAGGCTACTCCTCCTCCTTTCTTATTTGGTCTATTTCTACAAAATAAGCTATACCCCTCTATTCCTACATTCCAATCGTGAGACTCATCCCACCAGGTCTCAGTGATGCCTGTCAAATCATATTTATTTTGTTGTACTAGGAGTTCAAATTCATCTTGTTTGTTTCCCATACTCCGTGCATTAGTGTAGAGACACTTAAGTCCCCGGGCCCTTCCTGCAAGCCCCATAGCATTGTTTCCACGCCTCCCACGATTGGATGCTATTCCTACTTGGCCAATATCATTTGGGCCTTTTTTTCCCTGCACTTGCCGAGTCCTTGTCCTGGATAATCTTGTCTCCCTCCCCAGCTGTACTTAGTTTAAAGACCTCCTAATCCTCCTTGTGAGACTGTTTGCAAAAACGTTCCTGCCAAGTTTCGTGAGGTGCAGCCCATCCTTTGCCAGAAGCCCATGTTCCTGGAATTTCAAGCCATGATCCAAAAAGCCAAACTGTTGCCGGTGGCAAAATGTGCGGAGCCAGTTGTTGACCTCTACTATTGTCCTTTCCCTTCGTGCACCATATCCTTGAACAGGGAGGATTGATGAAATGACCACCTGCGCACCAAGGTCCTTAAGCTTTCTCCCCATAAGCTCGTAGTCCTTTGTGATGTGGTGAAAGCTGCGCTTCACCGTGTCGTTGGTTCCAACGTGAACCAAAACGAGGGGCTTACGGTCAGTGGGCTTGACCAGCCTGGCTAGCCTCTCTGTTACGTGGTTTATCTTGGCCCCAGGAAGACAGCAGACCTCTCAATTGAGCTTGTCCGGTTTGCAAACTGCCGGTTCGGTTCCTCTGAGCAAGGAGTCCCCAACCACCAGAACTCACCTCCTCTGAGGCCTGTCCGGGGTTCTTCGACAAGTAGATTCTTCCAGGATTGCCTGGGTATTGTGTTGAGGCTGGGAGTGCTGGTCTTCCCGATGTTGAATGCTGTCCTGTTGGTGTTCAAGTTCCAGTTGCCGAAGTTGGATTCCTTCTTGCTGAAGATCTGTTCCCTCCTTTTGATGTTCCTCATCTTTCATAGCACCAAGAACATTGAAGCGATTCTGTAATTTGAGAGTCTCTGTTTCCTTCCTGGCCCTTCTACTTCTCCGTGTGACATTCCTCCAAGCATCGCTTTCCTGGCTCACGGAACTGATTTCCTCAGCTGGCAGCTCCTCCGCATATCTGGTCTTCAGGAAGGTCCTCTCTGCCCTATCCAAGAAGTCCTCACCTTCCCTAATAAGATGAAGATTAGAAACCTGTGCCTCCAGCTGCCGAACCTTGTCCTCCAAGAAGGTGACCAGCTTGCATTTGTTGCAGGTGTACCCGACAACATCTTGTGGCAAGAAAAGGAACATGCCACAAGTGCTAAAGGTGACAGCAGCAGCTCCCTCACCTTCCATACTTGATAAGACAGAGAATAGTTGTTAAAACAACAACAACTGGGCCTTCTTTCTCAAATTGAGCTGTATAAGCTATGTCTGCTCAGCTAACTGCCAAGCTCAGTTGAACTCTTATTAAATTTGTTCAACCGCTATAAGGATTGGTTATTCCTAAACTTGAATGGTTGAACTTGAAGGAGTGAAGTAGATGAATGAAAGTGTGCGCGCCGTAGGTGTGCGCCGCTAGGAGTTCCTAATAAAGCCTCCTTCCCCTAGCTGGCTCCTCCCCCTAGTTTGATTAACTCTCCCTAGTTTGATTGACAGTTAACTGACTAACTAACAAACAATTAGCTGACAATTAGGCTGTGAGCTCAGGGAGAGCACACGGCCAGCGCAAGCAAAAAAACAACCCAGAGAATTAAGCAAACTCAGCCCCACAATCCTGTAAAAACACCTATCAAAGTTGTCTTCACAGACACAGCTCACCTTCTGCTCTCTCCTCTGGATAAAGAGTTCCTTCCAATTTCCCATATCAAAAGTCTACCTCACATTTTTACATGGAAGCTTTGGAGAGCACGGCATCCATTAAAGCAGGGAAGGAGGGAGCTGTGGCCCTCCAGATGCTACTGGGTGGCAAATACCATGAGCTCTAGCTAACATAGCCTCTTGTGTAGGAAGTTGGTTATTGCAGTCCGAAAAGAAAAGCCGGAGGGCAACTTGTGCATTAAAGAACAGCAGCTGGACAGGGCCGTTCAGAACCAAAAAAGGGTCGTCCTTTGTCTTGACATTTGTCCTCTCTGTGTGTGCATGTAAATCTATCAGCTTTGGTCCAAGCTATCTGAAGGACCATGTTGTTCCTTATGAGCCTGCCTGCCTGAGCTCCAAGATCTTTGGAGAAGGTGCTTCCCTCCATCCCATCACCTTCACAAAGTACATTTGGTGCGAACACAAGAGAAGGCCTTCTCCATGGCTGCTCCCAGACTCTAGAACTCCTATGCAGGAATGGCTAGGCTGATTCCCTCTCTGCTGTCCTTTCACTGACAGGTGAAGATCTTTTTATTCCAGCAGATTTTAAGGAATAGGTTGTTTTAGAAGCAAATAGCTTTTTTTAATTGTACTGTACTGCTCTTCCAGGCCATAGTATTTACAATTTCTACGTACAGTCATAAAAGCTGAACAGTGAAGAAAACTGACAAGAAGAAAGTTCATTTGAAATGTGGTGCTGGAGGAGAGTTCTGCAGATACCAAGGAAAAATTAGTGGATCCAAGAGCAAATCAAGCCTGAACTCTAGAAACCAGGATGGCTAAAGGTTGTTGTACTTTGGATGTATCATGAAACAATGAGTCATTAGAAGTGATTATAATGTTCAACAAAATGAAAGGCATAGGAAAAGAGGAAGAACATGTGGCAGATGGATTGTTTCAACTGAGGCCATTTCCACACTACACTGTTAAAGTGCTATTATTCCACGTTCAACATCCTGTGGAATTCCAGGGTTTGCAGTTTACGTAGGAGTTTAAAGGTCATAGCCATCACATTGAATTCTTCCCGGATACAGATGGGCATCACTTGACCTCTGATTGTTTGATAATTTTCCTTTCAAGGCTTTTTAACTAGCAAGGCACAGAAACATTTTATTCTTGACTGGCTTGTGTCCATTGTGTTTGAACCTGATGTTGTATAATGTGAGTTTTCCATGCATGGTAAGTGATTTTTTGTGGCTCATTCATTTGAATGAGTGTTGCATCTGTCTGTCTATCTGTCTGTCTGTGAGAACAAATCCTCTATATTGCATGTTTGGATCAATAAATCTCTGAATGTATACATCTTTTAATTCAATCTTATTCATTGATTTTGTCATCAGCTTTTCAGTGGCTCAAATTCTAACAAAGCACCGCTAAATGCATCCTCTTTGGAGAAAAAAAGTCTTTTTATAAGGAGCTAGACCGTGAGAGAGATGCTTCTCACAGCCCTTTAAATTGTCTTTTATTGCAAGATGTTTTTACACAATGGAAGTCAAAATTTACATGCAGCATCTGGATGAAATTATAAAACAAGCTCTCAGTGTTAAGTTTCCTCATCATATCAGCCATTTGGCATTTCATTACACAGCAGCGTTCAGTGTCCCTGTCAGAAAATTAGAGAGGCATACTCTTCTGCCTGTATCTGTCACTCTTATGGTTGCTATGTTTGTTCCTAGATGGGCACCTGTGCTTTTGAACAGCATTATGGTAGGTAGCAGGCATTCCACAGATACTAGTTTTTCCTAGCATAGTCATACAGTGATGTGAAAAGCTTTATCTGATGAATGTCTGCCTGTTATGTGGCTGGTAGGTACAGGAGCCCCACCTGAAATAAAGATGGCAAACAGCTTTCAGATGAGGCATTTGTCATGCCAGACTAAGCTTATCTCTTTTTATGATATTAGCTTGATAGATGAAGGGAATGCTGTGGATGTAGCATATCTCGATTTCAGTAAGGCCTTTGACAAAGTTCCCCATGACATTCTTGCAGAGAAGCTGGTAAAATGTGGGCTGGACAGGGCTACTGTCGGGTGGATCTGTAACTGGTTGACTGACCGTTCCCAAAGGGGGCTCACCAATGGCTGCTTTTCATCCTAGAGAGAAGTGACTAGCGGGGTGCCACAGGGTTCTGTCCTCGGCCCAGTGCTGTTCAATATCTTCATCAACAGTTTGGATGAAGGAAGAGAGGGCATGCTCATCAAATTTGCAGATGACACCAAATTGGGAGGGGTTGCTAATACGCCAGAGGACAGGATCAAAATTCAAAATGACCTCAACAGATTGGAGAGCTGGGCCAAGGCTAACAAAATGAAATTCAACAGAGAGAAGTGTAAGGTCCTACACTTAGGTAGAAAAAATGGTATGCAGAAATATAGGATGGGGGACACATGGCTGGATAGCAGTACGTGTGAAAGGGATCTAGGAGTCTTCATAGACCACAAGCTGAACATGAGTCAGCAGTGTGATGCGGCAGCCAAGAAAGCCAATGCAATTCTCGGCTGCATCAACAGGAGTATGGTATCTAGATCGAGGGAGGTACTGGTACCATTCTACTCTGCTTTGGTTAGACCTCATCTTGAATACTGTGTCCAGTTCTGGGCACCCCAATTTAAGAAGGACATGGTCAAGCTGGAGCAAGTCCAGAGGAGGGCGACCAAAATGGTGAGGGGCCTGGAAGCCATGCCCTATGAGGACAGACTTAGAGAGCTGGGTATGTTTAGTCTGCAGAAGAGAAGGTTAAGAGGGGACATGATAGCCATGTTTAAATATTTGAAGGGATGCCATGTAGAGGAAGGAGAGGGCTTGTTTTCTGCTGCTCCAGAGACCAGGACAAGGAGCAATGGATTCAAGCTGCAGGAAAGGAGATTCCACCTGAACCTTAGGAAGAACTTCCTGAAAGTCAGGGCTGTCTGGCAGTGGAATATGCTCCCTCAGAGTGTAGTGGAGTCTCCTTCTTTGGAGGTTTTTAAGCAGAGGCTGGATGACCATCTGTTGGGAGTGCTTTGAGGGTGTTCCTGGACTGGATGGCCCGTGTGGTCTCTTCCAACTCTACATTTCTATGATTCTATGATTTATTGTGCAATTACCCTTCCATATTCACAGAACAGTGTACGGCTCCAGACATCATCATCTTCCATTTGCAATCCTCCTGTGATTTCCTGCTACTTCTTCCCACCAGCTCTCTTTGCTTCTTATCATCACCACCCCCCAAAAATCCATGAAGACAAAATAGCTGTCTTTTGTTGGTAGTGGTAGGAACCCTCCCCCGAAAGCATCCAGTTTTTGCACTTAATTACTTCCTGGGATATTTTTTATATGGCACCGCAAAGTGGGAAGACAACTATTTAAGGCAGAGCTTTCCAAACTTTTCATGGTGGTGACACACTTTTTTGACATGCATCATTTTGTGACACAGTAATTCAGCTTTACTAACAAACCAGAGGTACCCAGAGGCGTATCTAGGGTAGGGAAAGGAGCCACCCCCCAATTCTGGCCCGCTGCCATTGCCCTCGCCAGGAAAGGTCTCAGCGAGAGTGAGAGTGATGGCAGGGGGAAAGGTAGTCCCCGCCCACCTGGTCCTTGCCCACTGCTGTCATTCTTGCCAGGGAAAGGCCTCAGCAAGAGCGATGGCAGCGGGCCAGGCTCAGGTGGGGGGATCTTTCTCGGCCGGGGAGGTAACACACCAACACACTACGGGCGACACACTAATGTGTCACGACACATCATTTGGAAAGCTCTGATTTAAGGTGATAAAAAGGTGAGCTGGAACCCTAATGGGATGCTACACTTGGGTAACCAGCCAGCTGAATGTTTTCCCCCTGGTTGGCATAAGGAGTTCTCAGAGATTCCTTTGTGCAACTGTTCCCAGAGCTGTACAGAAAGGCACATAGGCACAGTCTACAGTCTCCTGTCACCAGTCTGGATATTTCAGGTCTCTCATAACCCTATTATGGAATGAGTTAGAACAGGATCTCAACAGAATTTTGGCCATTGTTCACAGAGCAGGTGTTTTCTTTTGTTTTATTTTAGGACGTATTCACATCATCTTCCTTTTTTAAAAATGAAATGAAATAAATAAAATAAAACCAATCGATGGAAGTAATAAAACATTAAATAAAATCCATTAAATTAAGTCCTTAAAAACTTCTTTAAAAAAATAACTAAGTTGTCATATCATATCAGATTCCTGAATTCCTTACGGGATGTTGCATTCCACGTATAAACTGAGCTCACTGAAAGGCATTGTTGTCTGCGTCACTGACTTATTGGTGGATTCCTGTGGTGTCACTATCTGTACTGAGTTTCCCTTGGGTGAACACATGGGAATCTTATGATATTTTTGTAAATTTTTTATTTATTGGCAAATAAGTTAAATATGTAAACAGAAGGAATCAACAGCCAGTTGTACAAAGCATCCAGCAACTCAACCAGCCAATAGATTGTTTTCTCTATGTAATTTGGACTTCAAGTCCCAAATCCTTGAGTACCGCCCGTGTCAGCACTACCATATTGGAGCCTCAGAAAAGAGCTCTACACCCCAAGAAGCTCTTGGCTTCATCCTTCAGCTAGTTCACTGTTCCTTTCCAACTGAAAGGCATGCAGTTTAACATTTTCTCTCACACACACTCCTTGATCTCCTATTGACAAAACATCAAGCAACTGTTCTGGGCTTTGAAGACCCTATCTAACTAATGAAAAACGAATGGGCAGCTGGAAGCCATAAAATACATGAAGCAGTCTGGTAGTCTTCATTAGCTAGAGATGTTAACAGCTAAGTGTGGATGTCCAGTATAGGCTAGGCAAAAGGCTATTGACAAATGGCTAGATAAGTACATAAGCTGGATTTCTGTGTAAACTGTCACACAACTGATTACTCAAGTGACTCTTGGGCCATTTCTGCACTACACTGTTATAGTGCTATTATTCCACTTTTAACATCCTATGGAATCCTAGGGTTTGCAGTTTAGGGATTCTCAGCCAGAGAGCTCTTTGGCCTCAGGAAACTGCAAACCTCAGAATTCCACAGGATGTTGAAAGTGGAATAATAGCACTATAACTGTGTAGTGTGGAAATGGCCTCAGTGTTCTGCCTTGTACTTCACTCTTCTTAGTCATTGAACCTGCACTATAATTATACAATTGAAAGGCACCTAAATATCCTAAAGGCACCAGATGCTGTCTGATCTGGGAAGCTATGCAGGGTCAGCCCTGGTTAGTACTCAGATGGGAAACAACCAATGAGTACTGGGAGCAGCAGGGGAAGGAATTGGCAAAACCACCTTGAGTACTCCTTGCCTAAGAAACCCAATGAAATTAATTGAAATTAATGTGCAATTTGAAGGTATACACACACATGCACAAACACACACACAGTTAAAGCAGTCTGATACTACTTTAACTATCATAGTTCTGCCGTATGGTATCCTGGGGTTTGTAATTTGAGGAGAGGCTTAGAATTCTTTGCTGGAAAGTTCTAATGTCTGTTCACAGGGAAGTTTTAAGTTCTCCCCAAACTACAAATACCAGGATTCCATTAGCTAGTGCCACCCACCCACCTCCTGTTTGAGACAAGGGAGTATATTCGTAGCACTGTATCCAGATGAGTCGGGCTGCAGCTTTGACTAAATTAAGATGTATTGATTAAAAACTTTTTTACTGACTAATTGGACAACACTTTTAAAAGGGTAATTCCTTTGACTGTTTGTACTTAATTGAAGTAAAGACAGCAGACATCTGCCCTCCACTTTCTTATAGGAAGGGATGCCTCTAGTATACTGCCTGCTGGCTGGTCTAGGCATGTACCACCTAAACCTAAACACAAAGTGTAGTTTGCCATCCGCACTTTAGCCATCTGCACATATGTGCAGATATTAACAATTAATTTAGCAGCTAGGGAATTATAAGTAAATTGATTAATCAGCTAAGCTTTCTTAATTGGATGTCAACCTTTGAGGTTTCTTGGAGCAGGATGGTACCTTTAATTAGTGGAGATTCTTTTCCAAGTGTAAACCAGTAAGGAAAGACCAGGCAGGTATGGCCTCTAACAGCTGTGCTAACCTTCTAACATGACCTAAATCCTCTAATATGGCCTTTAACGGCAGTGTTGATCTTGGTACCAGTGGTACTTTATGTGTGATGGCTTCCTGGAAAGAGTCCTGTGGATGCCTGTTCCAGAAAACATTTCACCTGAATTCTTTATGTATTTGTTGCACGTATGTCCTTTCTTCCATCCAATGGACTCAAGAGGCCATTCACAACTCTCCAGGTTAGCTTATCCTCACCACTACCCTATGAGGTAAGCCAGACTGAAGGAAAATAACTGGACCAAGGTTATCCAGTAAGTTTCATGACTCACTAGTGACTGGAATCTGGACCTCCCAAGTCCCCATCCAACACTCAGACTGCTACCCTTTACTGACTCTCGTGTCTTTTTGTTTCCATTTTACCTGTCCGGGCTCTATACTATGCAATCCTAGGATTTGTGGTTTTGTGAGGTATTCAGATTTCTTTGCTTTAATATGTCACCAAAGTATGAATCCCAGGATTCTGCAGCATGGCAAGTGTTGTTCTTGTAAACCACTTTGAGAATTTTTATTTTATGGAAAGAGGGACGCAAGTGCTATCAACGTGTAGCATGAAAGAGATCTCAGTGTATTATCTACCAGTCTAGTGAATGACAATTCCATTTTCCTAATCTAGGAATCAAGCTTTATTCTCCTTCAGAAATCCACACTCAGTTATTGAGATGATATCTAAGCAAATTGCTTGGATGGTGCATTACGGCACACTGATTTCCCTGTGCACTATGCACTACGTGTAACTTCATCCTCTTGTGGAGTTCGTGTCTATCTTGTCCATGATATATGTACTAAGAGTGTAAGCACAGAACTAGAAAAGGGGTAACCTAAAGCAAGAAAAGATGAGTGCTGAGACTTTTTAGTTTACAAAATGGTAAATGGTGTGTGATGTGTCTGTGTGCGTGTGTAAGAGAGAGAGAGAGGGAGGAAGGGCAGGGAATAGACATTTATATATTATACATGGTATGAAGAAAGTAGACAGAGAAAGATTTTCTCCTTTTTTCAAAATATTAGAATCCAGGGCCATTTCCGCACTAGCCTGTTATAGCACTATTATTCCACTTGCAACATGCTATGGAATCCTGGGCTTTGCAGTTTCGGGAGGGGCCACCTGGCCCCTCCCGAAACTGCAAAGCCCGGGATTCCATAGCATGTTGCAAGTGGAATAATAGCACTATAACAGTCTTGTGCGGAAATGGTCCAGGAGTCATCCAGTGAAGCTGAATGGAGGAAGATTCAGAACAGACAAAAGAAAGTAGTGGTTTGAGCATTGGACTATGACTTTGGAGACCAGGGTTCAAATCCCTGTCCAGCCATGGAAACCCACTGGTGACCTTGGGCAAATCATACTCTTTCAGCCTCAGAGGAAGTCAAAGGAAAACAATCTCTGAACAAGTCTTGCCAAGAAAACCCTGTAAGTTCAAAACCACTTGAAGACAACAACAACAACAACAACAACAACAACATGTAGAACTCTATGCCAACCTGGATGCCTTTTAAAAAGGATTAAATGATTTCCTGGAGTATTGGGCCACCAATGGGTATTAGGCATGGTGACTACGTATTGATTCCAGTATCAAAGGCAGTAATATCAAGGAATATCTGCTGCTGGAGAATGCAAGCAGAAGGGCAATACTGTGCTCGTTCTTGCTTGTGGGCTTTCCCTAAGTAGCTGGTTATGGCTGCTGTAGGAACAGACTACTGCTCTAGAGAGGCTCAAAGACCCGTGCAGTTGGATGGAACCCCAAGAGCCATTTAGGCCAACCTCTTGCTGGTGCAGGAATCCACAGCTAAAGCACTCTGAGAAGTGGTTATCCAACCTCTGTTTAAAATCCCTCCAAGAAGAAGAGTTCACCACCTTCCAAGGTACCCTATTTTGTTGCTGAATAGTTCTTGCCTCCAGGAAGTTATTCCTAATTTTTAATTAGAATCGCCTTTCTTGTAATTTGAACCCTCTTGGTTCAGGTTCCCCCCTCTAGAGCAGCAGAAAACAAGTTCCATTTTTCTCCTGACAGCTTTTTAGACATTTAAAGATGGCTGATGTATGATCTTTCAGTCTTTTCTTCTCTGTGATAAATATACTCAGTTCCCTCAACTGTTTTTTATAGTTCATGGTCTCCAGACCCTTTACCATCCTGGTCATGCTCCTTTGAATGAGGTCCAATTGGCCAATACTTTTTGTTTTTTAAACTGTAGTGCCCAGACCTTGAAACAAAACTCCAGGTGGGGTCTGACTAAAGCAAAACAGAGTGGTGCTATTACAGTTTTACTGTTACTTCTGAACATTAGAGTTCTATTGATATAGGGCATTTCTGCCCTACACTGTTGTAGTGCTCTTATTCCACTTTCATCATCCTGTGGAATCCTGGGGTTTGCAGTTCAGGGAGCGGCCTTTAGAATTCTCAGCCAGAGAGTTCTCTGGCCTCAGGAAACTACAAACCCCAGAATTCCACAGGATGTTGAAAGGGGAATAATAGCACTATAACTGTGTAAGGCAGAAATGGCTACAGCCTAGAACTGTATATGCTGTTTGTTTGTTTGTTTGTTTGTTTGTTTCTTTCTTTCTTTCTTTCTTTCTTTGTTGCCATTGTGTCACTATGTTTAGTAAGCGGCCTACTGAGAGCTTTAATTCCTTTTTCCATATACTTCTACCAATCCAAATATCAACTATCTTATGTTTGTGCATCTGATTTTTCCATTGCGCAGATTCAGTACCTCACATTTATAAGGACTGAAATGTATTTTGTTACTGTTGGCCCAGTTCACCACTCAGTTAAAGCCATTTAAAATCCTAATTCTGGCTTCTGAAGCATTAGCTACCTTTCCAAGTTTGGTGCTATCTGCAAATTTGACAGGGATGTCCTCTATTCTTTCATCCAACTCATCTATATCAGCTCTTTCATCTGATCTCACAGTGCTCTTCTTACATTCTTATATCTAATGAAGAAAAGAGAAAATGATTTTGAAAAACTCATGTTCTAATCATACTCAGGATATAATCCTGGTATACATTTATCTGGAAAATTGCAATGGGGCTTACTTCTGAGTAGGCATGTATAGTATTTTCAGTGCTCCTTAACGGCACTTAGGAAAAGATTTCATAAACAATACCAGCAGCAACTAAATATGGGAGCATGGTGGCATGCTTGCTCCCTATAGGTAAAGCTTGGCAAAGTTACTTTTCTGACTAAGTCCCCAAATCCCCATCCAGCATAGCCATGCCCAGCCTGGCTGGGAATTCTCAGGGTTGTAGTCCAAAAGAATAACTTTACCAAGTTCTGGGTATGACCATTTGAGCAAGTATGTAGATGATGCACACTTGCCCTCCATTCTAAAACCCTTAAATGAAGCAGTAATTTATTTATTACAATCCATAGATCCATCTTAAGTGAAGCAGATCTGTGGGACTCTTCATGCACAGATCTGTGGGACTCTTCCAAAGAGAGCGCTTGAGAGCTGGGACTTTGTTCACTGAACGTAGACATGTGTTACATTCTGGAAGCAGATGCTCAGGGACCTTCTACTGCCTCTCCTCATATCTTCTTTTACATTATGTTAATTATTCTTTAAAAATCATAAATAAATAATAAGGTGCCTGATCAAAGGCTAGATTTCTTGCTGTGCAGCAGAGATGTTAATGAACCAGTTGAACTCGCATGGCAGAAAGGCAACAGGTTTGTTCTTTAATTACAAGGAATGGCTCGGGGGCTCCTTGTGCTGGGCCAGCTGGTCTCTCAGCCCTCATTATGGGCCCCCTCCTTAAGCAGTGTATTGTGCATGTCTGTCTGTGTGTACGCGCATGTGTATTCATGTTTGCTTGTTCATTGGTTTGTACTCATTTGTTTTATTTGCACTTCCACATTGCTTACAGGCATAGAAGCTGAATGGGGTTTAGGTTAGGGGTAGGCAAAGGGCAGCTTTCCAGGTGTTATTAGATTTGCAACTCCCAGCACCCCTCGTCAGCACAGTCAGTGGTGAGGAATGCTGGAAGCTGCAGTTGAGCAATGTCTAGGCAGCTGCTACTTTGCCCACTTCTGATTTGGAAGTCCAGAAGTTGCCTCTTGTGAAGAGATGTGTAAGATCAAAGGTTCCAGAAAGGAATAGGATGCTGTCTTTCTGAGAGTGACTGGGAAGGGAGAAACCTCGTTTTTACCTCTCCAAGGTTTTGCAGAGGAGCAAATGTGATGTTGGAGGTCTTGCCACTGTTTCCTAAAAGGATCTCATCTGTGAAACTCTGCAGAGCAGTGCAGGAGGCACCAATAAGACACATATGGGCAGACTATGGCCCAGATCTTACATGTGTGCAGAGCTCTGCATGCACAGTTCCATATCCTCCCACCACATGGCAGCTATCAAGCCCCAGGAAGGGTCCCTGCTGCTGTCATTTTCCTGTGGGGAAGGGAGAGGAGATAGATCATTCAGACCATAGAGAAGCAGCTGGTCTCAGTTCAGTGAGGGAGGAAATGAAGATGTGCTCTCAAATGGAGTATCCCTACCCTGTTCCTTTCCCCAGGAGCTCATGGTGGCTGGATTTTTTTCCTTGCTAAATTGTAAAGCACAAACATCAAGCAAAATAACAATATTCCCTTCCCCTTTTATTCCCCCACCCACCCAGCAATTAATTCTACACCAAAAATAAGGGGAGGGAGAGAATGGTGTAAATTTAAATCTTATCTAGAACACCCACTATCATGTAAAACATAAACTTACAGTAATAGAGTCTGTAATAAGATAGAGCAGTCCAAATTATCCAAAGTAGTCCTCCTCCTTCAAACTGCACTTATTTTTGCCATTCAACCCTGTATTTGTCTGGGAACGCTTCTATCTGTGTTTGCATTGGCCATTTCCACACTAGACTGTTATAGTGCTATTATTCCACTTTCAACATCCTATGGAATCCTGGGGTTTGCAGTTTAGGGAGGGGCCCTAAGCTGCAAAACCCCAGGATTCCATAGGATGTTGAAATGGAATAATAGCACTATAACAATCTAGTGCGGAAATGGCCATTGTTATTGAATACTGAATAAAATGCATCTGGTTTAGCTTTTTTTTTACTCAATCAGATATTATGAGACAATTTTTCCATAGTAGCTGAAACTACCATAGAGACAGTAAATAATTGTGATCATTTCTCCAACCTTGAGCTACTACCACTCGAGCTGCCACAATGCAAAATATCACAAGGTCTTTATATAAAAGACTGTTGTTATCTCCTTCAAAAAGACCTAGTAGCACAGCTTAGGATCCTTCACAACTGGCATCTTCAGTATAAAGGAAAGTTCTTGAATAATTAAATCCCAGAAGGAACTAATCATTGGGGAGTCCCATCACATATACCAATTGGTACCCTACAACCACAGCCCCTCCAATAAAGTCTTGATCTTGCACTTTTATTTCTGGAGATCTGAAATGGTGTTTTATACCATTTGTATAATAATTTTAATGAATTTTCCTGAATATGGGCAGAAACTGATCAAAATGGGTTTGGGGACTGAATTTTAATTCAGGCACCATCTGGTATGGTATCCTATAAACCTGATTCCCAGTTCTTTTTAAGTCCTTTTGTGTTAGTTATAATTTTATTGTGAAGATCATATTATCTAGACACTATTCCCTTTGAGTTGTCAACTGTATCCAGAGCCAATTGATCAACAGATGTCAATTTTTAAATAGCTATGGATTTTATTTGTACCTCCTCTACCAAGCTTTTAATTTGAAGAAATGTAAGCCAGTTAACCCTGGGTGCAAAAGTTGCTCCATCTGCTCAAAAGATAAAAGCTTCTTCTCCTGAGAAAAATCCTTAAGTCTCTTTAGATTACACTTTCTCCAGATTGTCCAGTTAATTGATTGGAAAATAATGGAAGGGAGCAGCTAGATTTTCATGGTCTGAATCTACTCCCCTCCCCTTCCCCTAGGGCATGACAGCTGCTGGGGCATGGGAGGTTTTGGGACAGAGCACAAAGATTAGAGAATACCCCTTTGTTCTGCCAGTTCCTTCCTCTGAATTATAGTCTAGAGTACTTAGCATTTGCTGACAGTTTCCCATCCAAGCACTCACTGGGGCTGATCCTGCTTAGCTTCCAAGATCAGACAGGATCTGGTGCCTTTAAGACCTTCAAACAGAACATGGATTGGGAAAATACAGTCCTTGGGCCACAAGCAACCCTGAACCACACTTTTTGCCCTTCAAAGCCCCTCATTAGTCCCTTGTTTTAATGGAGTGGGGGAAATTTTTGGAGGAATTTTTGCCCCCAATAGATGCCAAAACACTCCCAAATAGGTGACAACCTGCTTGAATCAAAAGTTTTTCTCTGTTAGCGGAATGACAACAGAGAAGGAGCAAAAATAACCTCCTTCAGAAAGCAGTTTCATAATCTGGAAGCAGCCGCTGAGAAGGTTCCTTGTCATGTCTGCACCAGCTGTAACTCTGAAGGTGGCTGGACTTAGGCCCTTTTCACATGGCGTTTTTGAAGCGAAAGGGCCCCTTGAGCGTCGCGTTAATGTGAGGAGCAGTTTGCATTACACACTCACATTTACGCGACGCTCAAGGGCCTGATGCGGACTGTGCATGCACCTTTTCATTTTCGGCTCAAAACTGAAAATGGTGCGTGGTCGCGCATCACTCTGGGGCCCCGCGCGCACTTACCTGGCGTGCAGTGCCTCGGGAGCCAGGTTGGTCACACATCCCAGGCTGCACTGCAAACGGAAGAGGCGGAGCACTTGCGCGATGAGGAAGGTGCTGCGGAGCTGAAGCAGCAGGGACGCGGCAGCATTCCTTCCAGGCCTTCTCACGCGAGAAGCCCAACCCAGCAGCACGAAAAGGTAAGGTGCGAAAAGGGCCTAAGACAAGGCTGTCATGTAACAAAACCCAGATAGGTTTATATGGGAGGATATAATCATTCAAACAGGTTTACTCCAGATACTGCCCTTAGCAGCCTGTGGTACATGTCCCAAGCGCTCTTTCTTGCTTAGTCTTATGGTGATATGTTCAATGTTTCAGTCATGAGCAGAATGGAAATTTAACATTATTAGGCTGGAATTTAAAGGAAACAGGGATATTTATTTTTATTTTGTGGTAAACATCAGTGACTCAGATTCTTTAGACAGAGATTCGTTATCCGGTTTTGAGACACCTGCCTTTGTTAAAATAAATACCTTTTCTTTTCCTGCGTCTGAATCTGAATTTCCCTCAGCATTAAAAGGGAAGCCTCCAAATTATAGATGGAGTCTTTGCTTTTATCATTAGCAAAAATTACTTCTGTCATGAGCAAATCCAAGTGGACAAGTGACTGTAATCATTTTCTTTTTCCCACTTGCAAAGGAACACTAATGTTAATAAGTGACTCACATGCAGGCAGCAAAAGTCAGCTGAACATTTTAAATCACAGTTTAATCATTTGAGTAACATCAGGGGGAAAAGATTTATTAATTCATTGAAAATTGAAGAAGCTTTTTTTCCTAAAACTGTATCAGCTTTACTCATCAGTCTGAGAAGCAGCAAAGAGGAGGAAATCTAGTCATAGGCAGGGATAAGATGTTTCAGGAAATAAATCATGAGTTGTATGCATTTTAAACCCTACCAGAGACTGTGATAAGCAATCCAGTCTAGTTTGGTGAATAATCTAGACCTGGGGATGTCTGTTCCTCTGAGGAACAATTACATGGACAGTCTCTTCTACTGGATAGCCAATGTGAATATAGAGGACATTGTGTTTGATATGGCCCAATAAATCTTGAGTTCAAATTCAGCGTCTAAAAGGCTCTGTGAAAGATCTTGAGCCTGTCATTATCTCTCCTTCTCATCTTGTTCACAAAAATTGTGTTGTTACACAAAAAAAGCTTGGGGTATCTTCAACAGTTCCTGCATCTTAGCAAGTTGAATAAGAACTAGAGGCTAGAAAGTTATTTTTCTTGAAAATGACAATTACAGCACCAAAGCTGCCACATACCTCAGATTAGCTAGTTATTATTTTTTTAACCTCTCTCATTTCTCAAAAGTAAATAAATAGCTATTTTAGTTGCTTTAAAAAAAATGAATTCTGCCATATGGACACACTCTTCTCCCATCCATCTCACTGTCTAGTCAATGTTAGCAAGAGCTAGGCCATTTCCACACTAGAGTGTTATAGTGCTATGATTCCACTTTCAACATCCTATGGAATCCTGGGGTTTGCAGTTTTGGGAGGGGCACCTGGCCCCTCCCTAAACTGCAAACCCCAGGATTCCATAGGTAGGATGTTGAAAGTGGAATCATAGCGCTATAACAGCCTAGTGCAGAAACGACCTGAGTGTGGTATAACGGTTTGACCATTGGACCACAACCTTGGAGACCAGAGCTCGGTTCCCCCCATCAGCCATGGAAACTCTCAGCGCCAGAAAACCCTGTGATAGGTCTGCTTTAGGGTTGCCATAAGTTGGAAATGACATGAAAGCATACAACAACAACAACAACATGCAGTACCATGATGTCACCTTCTTGCCCTGGTGAAGGACAGCTTTTTCTGAGAAACAGGCAAATTTGGCCAGGCGTTTCTTGGTTCAAAGGCTAGAGGTTATATTTATTGAATGCAAAAATACAAAAAGATTCTGTTATAACAGGGTGCCGATAGAGATTCGGAACCCTGAACAAAGGCTAGGACATGCTTTTATAATCTGGGATCCAGGTGATCAGGGTGCACACCCACTGCAGCATTTTTCACCAATCACAGTATTCAGGTAAACATTATACACACCCATTGCAGCCACCCACCCCATATTAGGTAAATGCCCAGAAACTTCTGACCATATAAGGGTAAAGGTCCAGAGACTTCTGACCATGTAAGGAAATCTCCAGAGGGGCAGGTAGTATGAAGTTTCTTCCAATCACAAGTGACCTTCCAAACATGGCCAGATTCCGGTGAGGTGGTAATAGACATGAGTCAGCAGACGGGAGGGGCTGGGGTCTCCTGTGTATGTGACAACTCCTTAATCTGTGATGGTGATTGTCTTTCCCCCACTCACAATGAGGTACAGTCTGAGCAAGACTTGAACTACTTGGTGAGAACACATTCTATAACTATAAAAGTAACTAATCAGTGCTACACTGCCAAAGGAGCAAATTTATCCATCATTAATTTATAGCGGTACTATAATGCAGTTATATATGAATTGTTAGGAAAAGGAATTAATTTCCTATAACTAGTTCTTGTTGCTGTTATACTTATTTGTAAACCACCGTCCCTGCAAGAACGAGGATTCAAGGTTGCTTATGGTGTAAAAGAACAATACAATTAAAAACATACAAAAAGGAAACATTAAATAGAATTAAGTTAGCTGCAACAATTCAACAATAAAACAATTCAAATATCCAGCTAAAAGAATAAAAGTGCAATTTAAAAGATTAAAAAGCCATTTAAAACAGCACAGTTTAAAACAATACAGCACCCCACAGCCCATTTTTTAAAACCTTTCTGTATTAAAAGCCTGTTGGAATGAAAAGTCTTTGCAGGAAGGAGAGCAGGAAGGGAACAATTCTGGCCTCCCTAAGAGGGAATTCCAGAGCCTAGGGGCAGCCACTGAGAAGGCCCTCTCTTCTGTCCCTATCAACTGTGCTTTTGAAGGTGGTGGAGCTGAGAAATGGGCCTCTCCTGATGATCTTTAGGTCCAATAGGCACTTACAGGCAGACTTACCAAATAGCCTTGACCTCAGCCATATAGGGCTTTATAAGTCCAGATGACTCATTTCATCCAGGAATCCTTGGAGCTGAGAGGGCACCACATGCTCCAACCCATTGCCCAATAATGTTATGTTAGACACTGGTCAATAATTAACTGTTATAGATGACACCAAATTAGAAGGAATAGCTAATACTCCAGAGGACAGGATCTTCTAGCCTTTTCCTTTTACCCTGAGCAAGAGACTTGGCTCACAAAAACAATAATAAGTCTTGTGGCTCCTTTTAAACAAATACCTTTATTATAGTGCACTCTGATCCATTCCAATGCCTATACTGGATGGAGATGGCAGAAGTTGTGGTCTAACACATAGATCAGAGACCAGGTTGCAGAAGGCTTTCACAGGGCAATTTCACACGATAGAGTTATAGTGCTATGACTGTACTTTAACTGCGATGATTCCACCCTATGGAATCCTGGGATCTGCAGTTTAGGAAGCAGTATTTAGGATTTCCTGAGAAAGAACTCAAGAGCCTCAGCAAAGCTACAAACCCTGGGATTTCATAGGGCCATTTCCACACTACATAGTCACAGTGCTATTATTCCACTTTCAACATCCCATGGAATTCAAGGCTTTGTAGTTTATTAAGGCCAAAGAGCTCTATGGCTGAGAATTCTAAATGCCCCTCCCTAAACAGCAAACCCCAGGATTCCACAGGATGTTGAAAGGGGAATAATAGCACTATAACAGTGTACTGTGGAAATGGCCTAGGATACACCCATGGCAGTTAATGTGGAGTAACAGGAAAGGGGCCTTAGAACAACTCTGTAAGGTCAGTCAGTATTAGTGAAAGGGTTAAGTTGAAGAAGCTAATGCTAAGGTAGAAAAATATAGAAAAATAAGGTGAGCAGATGCGCCCTTTATCTTATCAAGAGGCTTAGGTATGTGCTTAGCAGTGCCAGGAACCTAGGGAGTTTTGATGTTGGAGAAATACTCCCTTGGTACCAAAATACATCATTTTTGAAAGATGTAACCCAGGTCTGCCTGACCTGTAAACACTTCATATATGGTCATATGTAATCATTTCCTGTAACCTGTTTACAAGAGGGTATAAAAAGAGAGCTAATACCTGGATCGGGGCTCTCAGGCTTTGGAAATCATTCCACTGAGATCCCTGCAGTAAAATAAACTTTTATTTTTGCTTTCTAATCTGGTGGTCTCAATTCTTGGCGAGCTACTTCAATTTGGGGGCTCGTCCGGGATATTGAGGGGTGTTTGCCACTTTGGCGGACGCCAGGGCGTCGGGGCCGTCGCCTCTTTCCGACGCGACCCAGGGCGCCCCTGACTTACTTTTGTCAGAAGGATTGACTCGGAGTGAGGCGGCGGCTCTGGCGGTGGTGTTCCAGCCCAGGGACCCGAAGACGGAGCAGAAAGCAGAACCCTCCCACGACTGTTGGTGAGTGCCCTCCCTGCAACTTCAGGGAGAAGAGGGGCCTGATCAGCCCCTTAAGTCTTGCCTTAGTACCCCACTGTTGTGGGTGAAACCGCGAGGCTTTTTGGAGGTGGAAAAAGAGGTGGGAGGTAGTTTGTTGGCGTGAATGTGGTGTGAAAGGAGGGGCGCAAGGTGTCGCAGTTCCCATTGCATACCGTTGAGAGTCCGGGTGCGTGGGTCGGCACAGAGAGAGTGGTGTCTATCCCCCTTCGTGTTGGCGCGTGAGATCCCTTACTCACGCGCCAAATCCCTTTCTCCTAGTGTGTCTTGTCCACGTTGGGAGGAAATGGGTGGGGGGCAAAGCCGGCAAACCCCTTTAGGTTGTATGTTAAAGAATTTCAAGAAAGGATTCAGTGGGGACTATGGGGACCCCCCGAGGACACCAGGGCGTTTACGGAATTTATGTGAAGTGGAGTGGCCTTCTTTCAAGGTGGGGTGGCCTCCGGAAGGGAGCTTAGAACCCGCTCGAATCAAGGCAGTGTATTCAGTAGTGGTGGGTGAGCCTGGCCATCCTGATCAGTATCCATACATAGATTCATGGGACACAGTGGTTACAGAGAACCCCTCTTGGTTGCAGAAGTGTCAGGAACAAATTTGTAAGGCTATGGTGCTGAGGCAGGACAGGGCCAGACGAAAGCTGGGAAAAGCCCAGATTTTGCCTGATTCAGCTCCAGAAGAGCCCACTGCCCCCCCTCCACCGTATGTGGTGATGCAGCCAGCCCCGCCACCACTGGCTTTGGAAGTACCACCGCCTGCTCCACTGCCGCCAGTACCTCAGACGGCCTCACAACAAGAGGGAGTGGCTGGGGGACTGGCGGATTTGGCCCCAGTTACCCATGAAGAGGAAATGACAGAGGAGTTGCCAGGTTCCAGTTTGACTGTCCAGAATAAGATGACACTCAGACCCAAACCCGAACAGACTGGACCAAAAGAAAAATCCAAGAGTAAGCAGGTCAAGAGTAAACAGACAAAACCCCAGAAGGAAGTAGAAGAAGTAGATGATTCGGATGGGGAAAGTGGAGATGTGATTGCACCATTGCGACAAATCAGTCAATTGGTGCCAGATCCCACCCAAGAGGGTGGTTATCGGCGAGTCCCGAGTTACCAATATACTCCCTTCACCACGTCTGACCTCCTTAATTGGAAGACCCATTATGCTACTTACACAGATAAGCCACAAGAAGTAATTGAACTTTGTTCCAGTATTATGGCCTCACATGTCCCCAATTGGCAAGATTGTCAGCAGTTGCTCCTGACTTTGTTCACTACTGAAGAGCGGAGGAGAATAATTCAGCATGCAGAACGGATAGCTAGAAACAGGGCACCTCCTGGAGAAGCGAACCCTGAGCAGTGGATGAGAGGTAGGGTCCCCTTGGCGGACCCAGGATGGGACCCGAACCTCCCAGCACAGTTGACTATGCTCACTGATTATCAAGCTCTACTAGTGGAAGCTATGAGAGAAGGAATGAAGAGGCCTGTTAATATGTCCAAAGTATCAGAGATACTTCAGGGACCCACTGAACCCCCAGGAACATATTTGGAAAGATTGCTTGATGCTTATAGGCAGTATACTCCTGTGAACCCAGAAGACCCAGGCAACCAACAGATGGTGAATTTGGCCTTCGTGACCCAAAGTTATCCAGATATAAGGAAGAAACTCCAGAAACAAGAGGGATTTGCAGGTATGAATTTGAGCCAACTGTTGGAAATTGCCCAGAGAGTATATGTGAATAGAGACCAAGAGGAGAAACGGGAGAAGGACAGGCGGATGCATAAGAAAGCGGAATTATTGGCTGCAGCTTTGGCGACAAAGGAAGGGGGGCGGAAAATTGGAAAAGGAAGTGGACCTCCATTGAGACGCAATGAGTGTGCCCTCTGCCGACAGGTTGGGCATTGGAAGAATGAATGTCCCAGACAGAGAGGGATGGCGAACAGGGGAAGAGGAATGGATCGAGGAAGAGGAAGGGGAGCAAATCGAGGAAGAGGAAGAGGAAGAGTAGTGGATGGAAGATATGAGCAGGGGATGGACGAAGGGTTCGAGGACTTCATTGGACTAGCTGAAATGGAACATTACGATTAGGACAGACCGGGCCCCTTGTTCTCGGCCCCGGGGAGCCTATGGTCACAGCACAAATAGGGGACCGAGCCATCCCCATGATGGTAGATACGGGAGCCACCCGTTCAGTATTAAATTCTGCAATAGCCCCAAAAACTGAGAAAGCCATAAGAATTGTGGGGGCCACGGGGAAATTGGAAAAACACCCTCTCTTAGAAAAAAGGATTGTGGATCTAGGAAGACATCAAGTCACTCACCAGTTTTTGTATTTGCCAAGTTGCCCTGTGCCCTTATTGGGTCGAGATTTGTTGGCTAAATTGAGAGCTCAAATTTCTATTGAAGAAGATGGGACGATGGAAATAAATTTTAGAGGACCAAAGAATATCTCAGTGACTTATCCAATGGAGGAGGAGTGGCGAAGGTACCAGATCATGGTTTGTCAAGAGCAACCCACTATATTTGGACCCCCAGGCGTGGGCTGAAGACAACCCACCTGGGTTAGCCCGGTTCGTGGCCCCCATAGTGGTAGAATTAAAGCCAAATGCTATGCCCACTCGTGTAAGGCAATATGATCTACCCAGAGAAGCCCTGGAAGGGATCCAGAAGCATTTAGAACGGCTGAAGAAGTACAATATAATTCGGGAATGCCGCTCTCCCTGGAATACTCCATTACTCCCAGTATTGAAACCTGGGACGAAGGAATATCGTCCAGTACAAGATTTAAGGATGGTAAACAAAGCTACAGTAACCCTACACCCAGTGGTACCAAACCCATATGTCCTGATGGGACTAGTTCCATCTGCAGCTACTCACTTCACTGTTTTGGATCTCAAGGATGCCTTCTTCTGTATCCGAGTGGCCCCCCAAAGCCAGGACATATTTGCCTTCCAGGTGGAAGACAGCATTACAGGCCAGAAGACCCAGTTCATGTGGTGCCGCTTGCCTCAGGGGTGGAAGAACTCGCCAACGATTTTTGGGACATCATTGAGTCAAGACTTGAGAAAATTCCGATCTGAACCCGAGAGACGAGTTTTGCTGCAATATGTGGATGATCTACTGTTGGCCGCCACCAGTGAGGAGGAGTGTAAGGAAGCCACAATGGAGTTGCTCCAGCTTCTGTGGGAAGCAGGCTACAAAGTATCTAAGAAGAAGGCCCAGTTGTGCCAGACAGAGGTGCGATATCTGGGATTCCAAGTGACTCAAGGGAAACGAGCGCTAGGCCGAGAAAGGAAGGAGGCTGTGTGTGCTCTGCCTGAGCCCCGGAATCGGAAGATGGTGCGAGAATTCTTGGGTGCAGCTGGGTTTTGCAGAATCTGGATTCCTAACTTCGCAGTAATGAGCAAACCATTATATGAAGCTACCAAAGGTCCGGAGAAGTCTGAATTTGTGTGGGGAAAAGAACAAAAGAACGCCTGGGAACAGATAAAGAAGGCGCTGATGGAAGCTCCGGCGCTAGGTCTGCCAGATGTAACAAAGAAGTTCACCTTATATGTTGATGAGAAGAATGGAATAGCCGTGGGAGTACTGACACAGATGTTGGGATCCTGGCATCGCCCAGTGGCATATCTCTCTAAGCAATTAGATCCAGTCGCTAGAGGATGGCCTGGGTGTCTCAGAGCTATAGCAGCAACAGCCTTGTTGGTAAAAGAAGCAGATAAGTTAACCTTAGGCCAGAATTTGATGGTAAAGGTTCCACATTCTGTACTGGCCCTCATGGAGTACAAAGGTAGCTATTGGTTCACGAATAGCCGAATGTCCAAGTATCAGGGAATGTTGTATGAAAACCCTAGAGTGAAGTTGGAGTTGTGCACCACCCTGAACCCTGCAACACTGCTCCCAGCAGAATCTGGATATATACACCACGACTGCCTTCAAACCATGGATGAAGTATACTCAAGTAGACCAGACTTGCGGGATACCCCATGGCCTCATCCTGATGTCACTTACTATACAGATGGAAGTAGCTTTGTGCGAGAGGGGAAGCGAAAGGCCGGCTATGCAGTGGTCACGGCGGATAAAATAATAGAAGCCAAAGGGCTACCTGTTGGTACCTCGGCCCAGAAGGCGGAACTTATCGCTTTGATCAGGGCTTTAGAGCTGGCCGAAGGACTTACTGTAAACATATACACAGATTCAAAGTATGCCTTCACTACCCTGCATGCGCATGGAGCACTGTACAAAGAAAAAGGATTGATCAATTCTTCAGGACAAGAGATCAAATATGGAAAAGAAATAGAGCACCTATTAGAAGCGGTGTGGGCCCCTAGTAAAGTTGCTGTGATGCACTGTAAAGGACATCAGAGAGGGCAAGATCCAGTGGTCCGGGGAAACCGGAAGGCAGATGCTGCTGCAAAGGAGGCTGCTGAGAGTGAACTAGTGAGTGGGAAGGAGAACCTGCCCAGAGAATTGGTAGTACCACTTTTCCAAGTCTCCTTGAGTAACCAGACCCCTAGATACACCCAGCAGGAGAATGAGAGGGCTGAAAAGGACCTGAAAGCTATAAGCGACAAAGATGGTTGGTGGGTCCTACCAGATGGAAGACGATACATACCCCAATCTATGGGATGGCCAATCGTTCAGAAGGCACATGAAGCCACGCATCTGGGAAAGACAGCGTTGGCCCAGTTGTTAGCAAAGGATGTGTTTATAGATGGAATGAGACAGTACACCATGCTGGCGTCATCACGGTGTCAACTCTGCGCTCGGAACAACCCGCGTCAAGGACCCAGATTGGAAGAGGGAACCCAACATAAGGATTACTCCCTTTGAATCCCTAGTGGTGGACTTCACCAAATGCCACGGATGGGACAATACCGATATATGTTGGTAATGGTGTGCACTCACACTGGGTGGGTTGAAGCATATCCTACTAGAACCGAGAAGGCGAAGGAAGTAATACGAGCTCTACTCCGAGACATCGTACCTAGATACGGGTTACCCCTTCACATCGGATTGATAATGGCCCGGCCTTCGTGCACGGAGTAGTTAAGAGTTTGGCAGAAGTCTTAGGAATTACTTGGAAATTACATTGTGCTTATAGGCCCCAAAGTTCTGGGAAGGTGGAAAGGATGAACAGAACATTGAAGACTCAGCTTGCAAAATTGTGTCAAGAAACTAAGCTCAAATGGTTGGATGTACTCCCAATAGCTCTTTTGAGAATAAGATGCACCCCTCATCGGACAACTGGGCTGACTCCATTTGAGCTGCTGTATGGAAGACCCCCGGCCATCCTGAAGGGATTAAGGGGGGAATTCGAGAGCTGGGGAATTTAAACCCCTCCAAGAAGAAGTGCAGGCATTAGGGAAAGCTCTAAAAAGAAGGTAAACACCCATGCTTTGGAGGTTAGACGAGTTCCTTTCCTCACAAAGGCCCATTCCTTCCAGCCTGGGGATGAGGTGTGGGTTAAAGATTGGAAAGGGGAGCCTCTATCACCAGGCTGTAGGGGGCCATATCACGTGCTGTTAGTCACCCCCACTGCAGTAAAGGTAGCAGGGCTGAAACCTTGGATACACTACACCAGGATAAAAAGGGCGTTTACTGATTGGGCTGTAATTTCATCACAAGAAAACCCTTTGAAACTGAAATTGTCCAGAAAAAAAGGGGGGAAAGAAGTTTTCGATAGATTTCTGCCGTGGTCATACCAGGGAATTGACCACTCTACGCACAGTCAGATCCGCAACAGGTGAATGAAGACTCTAGGCTAGACCCTACTGCTGCCACCCGCTGGACGCTGGTAGCTCTACGTACGATCAGACCTAGCAACTGCAGAGGAGGAAGATTGGGACTGAGCCCTGCTGTAGTCACTCCGGAGGCTGACTATTCTACGCACGGCCAGATCCCCTACAGTGGATATGGAGAGAAACAATGAATATTAGTATTAGTGATCTAATAATAATAGTAGTGTGTATATTTTTTGGTATTTTAGTATTTTTGTATATGTACAGAAGGAATTTGTGTGGAGTAAGTAGATTTGGGTCCCTGAGTGGCTGAAAATGAAGTGGGTAATGTTGATCGGGATGTGGAGCGTGATGGGTGGAGTAGTTGAGGCTAACTGGTTCAAACGACATGCTGCACATATGTTCCAACAACACGGACCCAATGTCACCCTGATCTATGAACATCCACAGACTGTAGCAGATTTCGGTTTTATGCCCTCCCTTATTAGTGAACCGGGAGTGGTTGTAGGAGCCCTACAGTCAGCATTGAGAGGGAATCCCAATATGTTTGCCAAAGTTGATAGTAATATAAACAAGACTCGATTTAGGCGGTTGAAGTTTTATACTTATTCCCCCCGGGAAAGTGTTTTTGCTGTCACCATAGTGGATCTTGGAATTCTAAGTGGAAAGGATATATAAAATATTCCTCATTTTATGGTAAACTGGGAAATTATTCAGCATGTAGTGATAGATTCTATTTGTATGGCACATATAATAACTCCTATCAACCCAAGGGGGACTTAAATGAAACTAATTTTGGAGATTTATACCCAGAGTATCCCATGTTCACTCCTAATTATACAGGGTCAGGTAGTATATGCTCTGGATTGATGGCTAGAGACCCGCATTTATGGTTCTACTTTAATGGGTGGGCCACCAACTACCACCCAGGGACTTACCAGTGTATAGGAATAGGATATATGACTATACCTGTCCAAGTTTTCCTACCAAGACAGATCAAACGAGTTGGTAGGAAGAAACGGCATTTAGTGGGACCACTGGGAAGTCAATGTGAGGATCTGGTCATCATGAGGCCACAGTTGTCTGAGAGTGAGGGTAGTAGAGTAGGAGGAGGACTGATCACAGGGGTCCTCACCTTGGGATCCTACCCAGGAATTATGGCTCAAGAAAATCGTAGGAGCATAATAGGATTGACTTGCAGATTGGAGAAAACTATAAATGCGACTGGGAAATTGGTACAAGCCCTCCAACAAGAAATTGAAGAGCTAAATCAGCTATTGTTACAACATCGAATGGCCTTGGATTACTTGTTAGCCAGAAAAGGGGGGTTTTGTACCATAGTCAAAGGAGGATGCAAGGTTGCGTTCCATGATTTGAACAAGACTATAGAGGATGAGATACAGCAGTTGCAAGGGTTGATAAAAAATAATGACAGTGGCGTTAGTAACCCCTGGGATTGGTTAACTTCTTGGCTTCCAGATCTTAGCTGGTTAAAAACCTTGTTTCTAGGTATTGTACTTTTAATTGTAGTAGGGTTCTTAGTAATGATATGTATTTCTTGTGCTATGAAATGTGTACATGCCTCTCTCTCCCAAGCTATGGAGGGGAAGGCAGCTCATTTTGCTGTTATGGCCCAAAAGCAAGCTTAAGTATGTCAAATTGCGTAGAATTTGGCATAAAGGGGGAAATGAAAGGGTTAAGTTGAAGAAGCTAATGCTAAGGTAGAAAAATATAGAAAAATAAGGTGAGCAGATGCGCCCTTTATCTTATCAAGAGGCTTAGGTATGTGCTTAGCAGTGCCGGGAACCTAGGGAGTTTTGATGTTGGAGAAATACTCCCTTGGTACCAAAATACATCATTTTTGAAAGATGTAACCCAGGTCTGCCTGACCTGTAAACACTTCATATATGGTCATATGTAATCATTTCCTGTAACCTGTTTACAAGAGGGTATAAAAAGAGAGCTAATACCTGGATCGGGGCTCTCAGGCTTTGGAAATCATTCCACTGAGATCCCTGCAGTAAAATAAACTTTTATTTTTGCTTTCTAATCTGGTGGTCTCAATTCTTGGCGAGCTACTTCATTAGCACCTCTGTACTGAAGGTGGAGAAGGAACAGAAGCTGACTGAGAATGGCTTGTCATTTAGTGAATTTAACGTGAAGCCAATAAGACTTACAGCTCAACATATGGAACTGTTTTATGCTGAAACAACAGAAACCACTCTGAGCATATTGGCCATGAGAAAACAGTAAAAAAAAATGCAAGTTAAGCTCCTCAGTAACTTCTCACTAAGTTACAAAGTCACATGGGGCAAATTATCAGGCAGTGGCAGCTTGATAATCTTTGGGGATCCCCTCGCCTACTCAAGAGTAGGGATGGGGAGCTTGTTACATATAGCGTAGACAGTTTTCCCAATTCCCCCTCTCAAAGTTCCTTGGCTCCAGTAAGCACTCAAAACAGTAGCTCTCTATTTCATTTTTTTTTAATTCTTTGGCTGCCAGCTCCTAAGCTATACTGCTGGCCCCTCCCGAAACTGCAAACCCCAGGATTCCATAGGATGTTGCAAGTGGAATAATAGCGCTATAACACTCTAGTGCAGAAATGGCCTGAGAGCCAGAGTGGTATAGAAGTTTGAGTGTTGGACTATGACTCTAGAGGCCAGGGTTCAAATCCTAGCTCAGCCATGGAAACCCACTGGATGACCTTGGGCTAGACACATTCTCTCAGCCTCAGAGGAAGGCAAAGTCAACCCCCTCTGAACAAATCTTGCCAACAAATCCCCATGATAGGTTCGCCTTGAGGTTGTCATAAGTTAGAAATAACTTGAAGGCACATAACAAGAAGAAGAAGAAGAAGGACAACAGCCCCTTCCACAAAGTGTTAAATGTTTAAAAATTCAGAGTTTTCAAGTGAACTTCAGGTCCATCCAGTTTTCTTTTGTTGCCAGTTTCCACAGTCTGTGCTGCTTCTGGCTGGTCCTTGGGACAGAAATTTGGCCCTCAGACCCTCCACACTTGACTGTCCATGTTCTACATGCAGTATATGTGTTCTGCCTCTGAGCTATGACTGCTGCTAGTCATTTAGATTAAAACTTTAATAAAGGAAATGTATCATAAGAGTAATCACATATCTTCTGTTGTTTTAATAATACTGTTACTTTGAAACATGTTACCCCGTTGTTTGTTTAAATTACTTTCAATACTTCTTTCTCAACATGCCAGCAATTTATTCTTTGGATCTCATATTGAATAAAACTATACCAAGAATATAATAAGAATCTAGGAAAGACCCAAATAGTGCCAGACATGTCTAGCTACCAGCTGCTGCATTGCTGCTGCCATTCAGAATAGATTGCTCTGGCCTGGATGGACCAAAGGCTTGATCTATATGCAATTTCATATATTCTTAATATATGGCCTTTAATGTTTATTGACACCCTCTAACAACATCAGAGTGTGTAGTATACTGAAAGATAGCAAGTACTGTTCCATTTCATGGACCATGAGCTATATCATGAGTGGCTCCATATTTTCTTCTGAGGAATCATCTATGCTATTTAAATCCTAAATGTGAGAGGAGAAACCAGCATATAAAAGTGCACTGTGCACATCTACATTCTGGCTGCCATTATTGGAGACAATTATTAATGTCTTCCTGCCTGGGCAGTGAGCCGCTAGCCTTTCTAATTGGAACATTTGTTAGCTTCAGTTGCAGGAATTCATTTGTTGCTGACATCAGCTTCTTCAATTTAAATAATCTCTCAAACCTCCCCTTTTCAATGAAGTAACACTAATAAGACATCTGATTCAAATGATCACTTTTAAGCCTGATGTAACTGAATCAATGTACAAAAGAAATCTTCTAAATAAATTTAAATCTAGTTATTAAATGACGTGGAGTGGATTTTATTTAATACTCAGGTAATATGTAGTTTACGCTGGTCAGAAAGAACAAGCAAAACAAATAGGAAATGGAAATTTTTCTCTGCTAAGAGGATTGGCCTATATTTTTTTCTTTCAGGGTTTCACCTCAACTGCTAGCCCTTTTGGAATATCAGTACCTTGAGCTGCCAAGAAGGTAAATAAATAGAGTAAATCAAGTCTGGACTATCATTAGAAGTCAACATGACTAAACTGAGACTATCACAGTTTGGTCATATCATGCAAAGATATGGTGGGAAAAGAGGGAGACCAGAGCAGGACTGTTAATAATAAGATCTCTCTTGTTGGAAGCAAAGAGAATCAGCATTTGTATAAAGTGATCACTGAGAGAGGGAAGTCTACATAAAGTTTGCCTTTTGTTTAATCTCTCTCTCTCTCTCTCTTTCTGTCCTCTCCCCATCTATGTATTCAAACCCTATGCTTCCTTCTTACCTGTTGAGGTCATTTCCTCTTTTTTCAAGAAGATGATTAGTTTCTTCGTTCCCTTTGTCTAGGAAGGGAGCATCTATGGGGTTCCAACCCCAATAATGACTATTAGCTTACCCACATACAGGACAGCCAGCTTTTAGGGGCTCTTATAACCAAGTACAGGTCAACTTTTTGTCTATCTTCTTTCCTATCCTAATATGCATGCCCTGAGCCAATGCATGTGAATATAAAAAATAAACATGTTTTATTTTTCCTTACAAGAGCATCCTGTTTCTACCATAAGTTCATATTGCAATGGGCTTGCTGTACTCTGCTTAATGTAGGTGCCAAATATTCCTACATCTCAGAGGTCTCTCGTTCATACTGTCACCACATATGTGTCAAAGCCAACTTGAAAGCACATGACAAGAACAATCAGCAGAGATGACAGAGAGATGAGTGGTGGCTAAGAGTTCTGGGCCATTAAAATAATTATTAGTATTTTTACCCTTTGCTGCTTCCTGGCTGGGCAATAGTAAATGGGATTACTTTCTGATTTTTCGCTAATAATCAACCAACCAACCAACCAACCAACCAATGCAGCTGCTCTTTAGTGATTGCATCCTGCACCTATTTATTCTGCATTACGTAGTTTGAAAGGAATTAAAGTTTGAAGGTTTATCTATGTTCCAGTGAAAACACGGAAAGAGCAAGAACAGCTGAAATCCACAAGAGAAAATGGAGACAAAATGTTAGCTCTCAGGATATTTATGTTTGCTACAAAACATGACATGTTTTGGTCTGTGAACATTCTAGACCTTGGTTCTTAAGGAAACCACTTGAAGTCAGAATTCAAACACCACTTCAGTTCCTTATTCACAAATCTCTGCAATTTTGCCTTCAAGCAGCCCCCTTAAGAAGACCAAAAAAGTAACCACAAGCCAAAATACATCTGACTTTTTAGATAATAAAGACTACCTTGAAACATGTTCCAGTTACAATACCTCAAATAGATGAACAATGATCATGCCCTTCTTTGCAAAGAAACTTGGTAACAGTCATTTTGTGAAGAAGCTATGAAGCTCTCAACAGTTCTTTGTAGGCTATAAAGCGACTACAGGAAAAGCACGAAACAGATAAGTAATAATTTACTAGGTGTGATTACTACACTTGTTTCCATCAAATAGTGATAATCTGCTTAGCTGTTTCATACGTCTACATGAACGAGTGTTGGAAGAGGTGTTAAATGAAAAGCATTGACTGAACATTTTCTCTACAGAAATGCATTGCTGATAGACCAAGTATGGGCACAGGGCCCTAAGATGGGATTCAGACTGATATATCTTGCATTGTTAGAAAACACAGGAAACAGCTGGGGGGGGGGCAGAGAAATCCTAGGATTCCTTACAAGAAACTATAGCCATGCTGAGTGAATGGTTTTCAGCTCTGAATCACTGGTGCAATAGATGCCCTAGTGTTCATGTGTTACTCAAAATGCTATAATGAAGCAGCTTTATGGGGAGAAATCATGAACATGAGACTAAAATAAATGAGCAAAGAGAGTAGCTTGGTGGATGAACCCACTGACACTGAATGTCTGTGCTTGAGTGTATTATGTATTTCTTTTATTTATGGATTTATATCCTTTCTTTTTAACCTCCAAAAGCTATCAGGGGCTTACATCGGTAAGTAATGCTACAGTCCCTGCCCTCAGGCTTACAATTTAAATTTAAGACAGGGCACACAAACAATGAGGGAGGGGGGTGAAAAATAATCTTCCAATAACCTTCTGCATGGAAATAGTTAAATTAACTTGATGGAATGACTGCTGCTAAGAGATAGGTGAGGAGCAGCTGAGATGAATGAACAGCCTTGCTTTTCTTCTTTTCCACTGTGCTTGTGGCTAGCTTGAATGGCTGCCACACATATTTCATTCCATGACAATTAGGACACACAGGCAAGAAAATTCAGCAAAAAAAGAGATGGTGGACTATGGTACAGCACCTAGCACAGTGGTTCTCAACCTGTGGGTCCCCAGATGTTTGTGGACTTCAGCTCCCAGAAGCCCCAGACACTATGGTCAATGCTCAGGGCTTCTGGGAGCTGAAGTCTATGAACATCTGGGGACCCACAGGTTGAGAACCACTGACCTAGCATATACCACTGGTAGTTGTCACTTGTGAAGACTGGAAAAAGAGCTTACTGGGAGGTTATGTACACATAGTGAAATATGGCTTTTGTTATATTAAAAATTTTATTCATTAGATTTTTTAGAATAATGACCTGTTTATCAATTACTAGGGATATCATGCAATTATGAAAATCTTAGCTGATTTGATTGATTCACCAATAAAATCTGCAGTCATCTAGACTTAAAAATAATGGATGGGGTCCATTGGTAGAACTGCTTTTTCCTGTGGAAGCTGCAGGTGGATGATTCCCTTCCCTTGCTTCCTAAAGACTTGCTCTGAAAAACTGGGCAACACTCTAGAATGGTGGTTCTTGGGCTATCTGATCTGGAGGACTGGCAAAAAAATTTTACCTAGAAGATCTGTGTGAACTCATTTTAAATCCACTCTACAATTTCTCCTTGAGAGTCAGGGTGGTGTAGTGGTTTGAGCACTGGATGACTCTGGAGACCAGGATTTGAATTGCCACTTGGCCATGGAAACCCACTGGGTGATCTTGGGCAACTCAGGTTTTCCTAGCCACAGAGGAAGGCAAATGCAAAATCCCTCAGATCAAATCTTGCCAAGAAAATCCTGTGATGGGGGTCATCATAATTCGGAAATGAACTGAAGGCACACAACAACATAATTGCTCCTTGTAGAAATGTATTCAGTTTTTTAAAGGCATAGAAATTTAATTTGCTTCTTGTTTGGTGTACTTATTTTGCTCCCATCTTGTCCTTTTACAAAGATGCAATCTCCTTATTGATGCCTGTCTTTGTTTTCTGAAATGCAAATACAGTTGAAAAAATTATGGCTACTGATCTTGACTTAGTGCTTCCCTGTAGTGAACCGTGTTGCCCATAATATTCAGGTTCCAATAATCTGTTTTGGTTTTTGGTATGGTGTGTTTCCTGTAGTATAGTGGCTTTAGGTAAAGTTATCTACTATATAAAAGTCAATGTTTGTCTGTGCATTTGTCTGTTTGTCTGCGTCAGGCAGGCGAAGACATCAAATGATTGGCTGTGTGAGGCAAGAAGACCTCATATGATTGGCTGTGAAGATTCTATGGAATTCTGAGGTTTGCAATTCAGAGAGGGGCTTTTAGAGAGCTCTTGGGCCTCAAGTTGGTTGCTATGGAGGTGAGGCCTAGCAGCAAGAAGGAAGAGGCCCCAGGAACCCAAGCTCTGTACATTAATAACTCTAAATACAGAATGGATTGGGGAATATGGGGAAAAGTTACAAGTACTGGACAAGACTGTTTGGGGAATTAGAGACACAGGATCTCAAATCTTTCTAACAAGTATCACCTTTCTAACAAGTATTAAAATAAAATCCTGGGCAATGTATATACGCTAGCCTTATATAATTTAGAAGTTGTCTTAATTTCATGGGGTCCCTCATTTTCCTAAATTTAAGTATATTGTTGTTGTTGTGTGCTTTCAAGTAATTTCCTACTTATGGAGACCCTATGGCAAATGTATCACAGGTTTTTGGGGGGCTGAGAGTATGTGACATGCCAAGGTCACTCAACGGGTCTACAAGGCCAAGTGGGAAATTGAACACTGGTCTCCAGGGTTGTAGTCCAACACTCAAATAACTACACCATTCTGGCTCTCTAATGTTAAGTGTATACAGTTAAATATCTCCTTTTGTAGTCATATTCAGTTGCTGTTTTTGTACTTCTAGACCTACCTTGCATTTCTTTATCCATATATTGCTTTAAACTCTCCAATCTAATATGTACATCAAATTTTAACTGTGTAGGTAGCAGGAACAAAGTTCCATTCATATCTAAAGTAGGATAACTTGGATTAACTTAATCCATACTCTGCCCTGGCCCCTTAAAGGGGTTACATTTACTTCTTCTTCCAGCTCCTCTTTCCACAGTCCACACCTATATCTAACTTTCTTTGAATAAACATGCATAATCATCTTGCACTTTTATTGGAATTATTCATGCAGCTATTGATGGTATAATTAGCGGGTCGATCTTAAATCTTATTTTTAAACCCCCTTCACTGTATCAGTTAAGTATTATAAAAATATGACATTTTATCAAACTTGTGGAATTAAAGTTAACTGTTCACTCTTCTAGTTCTCATTTGAATTTTGTCTCAGAAGTCTAAGATGGCTTAGAAATTCAGTTATTTGTCCTATCTTTTGGCTATTCTTCCTTCCTGCTTACCTCTTATGGTATGTTCACCATTCATTTTGGCCATTTTCTCTTCCCCTTCCTCCTTTTGAATCCTAATACATCACTGATCTCATTTGGAAATTCCAGCTGTGAATCTTCCAGACTTTGTTTAATAAAACTGTAGGATAATTTTTTATGATTTCATTGCACAATTCATTTAAAAGAGAACTCCCAGTGATTTTTTTATTTCAGCTTCCTGCAGTTTTTATGTAATTGTATTTCAGGTCTTACATGAACACTACTGCACGATATTTGTAGTCAGGGGTGTAAGTTTTCCAGACATACTTAAGGATTTTTTTTTCATCAGACACATGGTATCTCTTAGTTCTGTAAATTGCTTTTTAAAATTGTAACGCTATCCGCCTTTTCAAAATCTGTTCTTGTTTGGGTAGATGGGTATGTCTGGGGCAAGGGAATTAAATTAGTCAATAAGAAATCTTATCATATAATTCACCTCCCATATTACACCACCCCACAGACCTATTTGAACAATGAATTCTGTCTGAGCACTATAATAAAAGAGTATGTCTCCTCAGATCAGTTGGGATTTATACTCCTAACCCTTAATGCTGTCATAGGAATAAAAAGAGAAATGCATCATTACGTAAGCCTAGTTCTCAATGGGCAAAAAGCATTTGACTTTCTGGAATGGGGTTTTATATTGGGACTGTTGTTGTGCACCTCCTAGTCATTTCTGATGACTGTTAAGGGAGATCAAATACCCGATAAACATTTTATGAAAGAGAAGAGTCAGTTTAATAAAATGAGAGTAAGTAGAGGAGATTTTTTTTCTGAGACCAAGGTACTAAGCAGGGTACTCTTTTGTCACCTTTACTTTTTGTCCTCTTTTTAGAACATCTGGTAACTGTCATAAAGAATAACAATGGTTCACAAGCTTATTAATAAATTGGTAAATATATAAGGTCAACATGTTCAGTGACAAAGTGACAATATCAATTACAGAACCTCAAGAAGCTTTGCTGGAATTAATGAGGGTGATCAGTAAGTATGGAGCAGTGGCATTAATTAGAAGGCATTACTTATTTAAAAAAACCTGGGGCAATACAGGCACCAAATTCAAAATATAACAAGAAATAAAATGTACAACACACATCATATTGTAAACTGCATTAGACTTGGATGAAGGAGGCATGAAAATATGAAGAAAGAACATCAATAATGTAAGATACAGAGATGACACCATACTACTACCAGAAAATAGCAACCTGGGACAACTATTGAGGAAAGTAAATGAAAACAGTGCAAAAGCAGAGTTATAGTTGAGCATTAAGGGAAAAAAAATGACCATAGATCATTCATTGTTGCACTTTGGACATATCACGGGAAGACAAGACTCGCTAGCAAAAGCAATAATGCTTGCTAAGGTAGAAGGCAGTAAAAAACAGAAGAGTCCCACAGTTACCATGGGCAAATAAATTCAAGCCTGAACTCCACCTAGAAGCCAGAATGAGCAGCTGAGGCTATCGTACTTTGGCTGGGTCATGAGATGACCGGACTCATTAGAGGAGATGATAAAGCAGATAAAGCAGGAAGCAGTATGAAAAGTAGAAAACTGTATTACAGATGGATAGACTCAATCAAGGAGGCCACACCTAAGTTTCCATGACTTTGTAAGGCAGTGGTTCTCAACCTGTGGGTCCCCAGATGTTCATGGACTTCAGCTCCCAGAAGCCCTGAGCATTGACCATAGTGGCTGGGGCTTCTGGGAGCTGAAGTCCATGAACATCTGGGGACCCACAGGTTGAGAACCACTGTTGTAAGGGATGCTGATAACAGGGTTTCTTGGAGGTCTCTTGTTTATACGGTCACTGTAAGCTGAAGCTAACTTGACAGCAATTAAAAAGAAGAAATCAAAATTATATAACTATCCCAGCACTGAATAATGAATAATGAACAATGAATGTAAACAGTTAAGAGCATTTAAAATTTAAAAAAAAAAACCATCAGCAGCTAAATTTACATCCTTTCAACATCAGGGAAAAGATATTACAACATGGTTCCAGAGACATTTACAGGACTATAAAATAATAGCACTACCAAATCTAATTTTTTAAAAAACTCTTCCCACAGCGATTGAACTCCCCATTACAAATTCTATCAGTATGAATTATGTATGTTATATCCAATTTATTTCCTATCTATGTGAAAGAGAACAATATATTGAATGGTAAAAAGGGGATTATATACAAT